>CABFWB010001177.1:13942-24134 GCA_902151455.1 Timema bartmani | reverse complement strand
ACTTTCCCGGCTACGGCCTTGCAAAACTCTATTATAACTAGTAAATAGTGCCATGGCTGCAATTGATGTACACAGCTCTAATGTAATTAGTAAATGTTTTCATGGTAGCCATTGATATACACAATATTCTAATCAAATCAGTGTACCCGCTTTGGTGGCCGCATCGTCTAATGTGCTACTCTTGCCAGTAGACTAGACTGCCTATGACGGGGAGATCAAGGTTCGAATCTCAGTCGGGTGTACTGAGGGTGGTTTTTCCAAAATTATTTTCCAATTTACCTCCACGCAAATTTTGGTACACTTCATCTAAATATAGCCTCCTAATCTTAAAACCGTTTGCGTAATCAGTACATACGCGTATAACACGAATGGGTAGTAAGACACGGTGGTAAAAAGAATAGAATTAATAATTCATAGGCGCCACCAATTTCTTCTAAAATAATTATCCAAAGCATTCTTATTTATATTCCATCGTCTAAAGAACTAAGCTAAATCAATTCTTGAAATGGCGATTGATAATTTATAACATTTAGTCGTTAAAACTATTATTTATTTGTTCGTAGAAAACAGTAAGAATTTGTGGAAATTTATGTTTGTTAATTGAGTTACAACATATAATACTACCATAGTTTTTCTTCAAAATATGAACTGTCTCACATGGTATGTTGTTTTATTAGAACTACGGTTTGTAGTTTTTTGATAAGAAATGTAATAGAACATATAAAAAAATTGTATTACTCATTTCCACTAACAGTACGTGAATCATTTGATAAACCAAAATAGTATAGGGAAAGCTATTTGATTTCAAATTGTATATTTTTTAAACTTCATCATTTCAGGTGTAATTAGAGCATATCTTTACGATGGTAATACATAAAATATTCATTGTATTATTAATAGGAATGAAGCTATTAAATATGATTGATTGTGATCTACTTAGAGAGAAAGTCGAACCAAATCCAGGTAAGCCTAACTAACTTTTGGTGTATAATCCGAGTGGGTTGTAAGACAAGGTGCTAAAATAAAAACATTTTAATTTTGTATATTCATTTGACTTATTAGCTCATGTTATTTGTTCATGGATATAAATGGGTTCAATTACTGTGTTGTTTGATTATGTGATAATACTATTTTTTATTTCGTCACGTCTTTAGTTAGTACCCATTACGGCTGGACGCATACATTAATTACGCTAGTGGGATAGACATGAGTAAGATTAAACACATTAAGATAAATGTACTCGCAATGAATGCCCAACTTTAAAAACAATATGCACTCAGTACAAGATCGATTGTTTAGAACTTTAAATTCAAACCACTTGAGATGGGCTATTAAAGAAAAGAAAAAAAACATTTGTGTGATTGCCATATTAAAACAGATAGTCAGATTAAAAAACAATGTGTATACATACATCGTTTGGCCTAGGTACAAATAAATTCCCTGCCAAATTTCATTAAAATCTATCCATGCATATGAGAGTGATCATGGGGCAGATAGACAGATTTTTGATCAACCACCATATTTAAATGTATTACCAGCTCTAAACATAACGTAGAGTACATCAGGCCTAAGCTATTTAGACTAGGTTCAAAGAATACCACTGCCAAATTTGGTTAAAATTGGTCTCTAGGAGTAGCCTGTACAAACCTTCCTGGTCTCAAACATCTAACTCAATACGTTATTCCAGACTATCCAGACCAGTGTTGGGATGAAGAAACTGAAAGGGCTTATCCTGTCGGGTCAACCTGGTCCAAATCAGGACGATGCATGGAATTCAGCTGTGTCCAGGACTTCGATGGATTTTTCATAAATGGACATGGGTTTGAAGAACTTTTTTTTTATGATAACACAAATTTAATTTAGATACTTAAAACTTAGAACTTGAAATTAGACAGAGTAGCCTATATTAGAAGAAAAGTCATATCTTAACGTAGGAATTTTAATACACCTGATAAAATATATAAATAAAATTATTATTAATTATATGGTTGATAAATTTGTCTATCTGGAGACTTGGAACATTTATAATCCAATATAAAATGTGCGGGTACATAGTGATAGGGCTAGGAGCGAAATGCTTTTGGGATTCATTACAGCAAAGTCTGATAGATTATGTCTCTTCTGAAAGTTTTTCCTCTATACGCAGTGCCCCTACTTGACCCAGGCAGGGCCTGGTATGATATTGTTCCGGTGCAGTTCCGTTTCGTACATCTTCTTTGGTAATTAATGATTTTAATCCCTCGGTCTATTTTCACACCAGGTCCTGACGTGTCCATGTACATTTTGGATTTAAGTGTCTATTTATTTCTTTAAAAAAGCTTAATCTCAAGATTGATATGTAATATAAATATAAATACAAAATATAAATGTTAAAATAAGGAATGTAAATTAAAATAAATATGGAGGCATCAACATGGATAGAGAATAGAAAAAAAGTTTACAAATTTGTTTACATTGTTAACGCGGTAGCCATGCAATCGCCTTTAAATGTACTAAACAAATGTTTCTTTAATAAAGAAGTAAGTAATTTAAAAGTAATTGTATTTGAATTAGGGAAACCTCCATGATAAAATGTATGTTTAAAACCATTCCTAGTATCAAGCCCAGCACAAGGGTTGCCACACGAGAACTCGCAAAGCGTAAAGATTCTGGGTGTTACTAAAACCTGTGTTCGTTGTTATAAGATAGAACCAGAATTAATAAGTTTATCAGATTATAGTTTGAATGCCAACAAAGTCCTTGACTTCTCTCAGATACTATGTTTGTGAGGTTTACCAGAATCATTGTAATCCCCTATTTCCACTCATCAGCCCTTTTCTATACCATGTCACCATGTTACTAAATTGGAGTTTAACCAGATCCATCTTTGGTCATATAACACTGTTATTGATATGTCTCAGTCTCGCTTATGACTCTGACAAGTATGAAAGTGGCAGAGGTATGAACGATACTAGTAATAACATTCAATGTACAGCCAGTCAGTGTGATGAATGGAGTGAAGGTGTCGCTTGTAGGATCAGCAGTTGGTGTATACTAATGTCAGTGGGCTTGGCAGACTGTTGTGCAATAGTACCTTCTGGCTCAGTCAGGAAAGAAACGGGAAACTACCTCACTCCCTTTTTACCTATTAAGTCTCTTCATTGCTGACTAGACTTTACAGCTGACTGTGGAACCGTTGAGGATCCAACCAACCTTTGGATTGAGTACTATTCATACATACATACCGTAATACATTATAGTATCCAGCTTGTTCCAAAACTGTTTGTATGAAAAATCGCAATAAAACCTTTGCTTTCTTTAAAATATGAATGCAAAAAAAAAAAAATGTGGAATTTGAAAATGTAAGATGGAGAACAATAGGGGTTGACACTTAGTAGTCATACGAGATGACAATCTGTAGTACCAACTGTCTAGTACGCACAGTCAGGACTCAGATCACAATCTTCTTCTCAACAAATACTCAACCATGATATTTCAGTCTATTCTTGTTCCCCCCTCTCCTATTTGTCGTCCTCCACGTCTCGCTACAATGTCTTGTTTCTATCTCGCTGACATTGAATAAATATTTGTCATATTTCCTGATCATGATCTACATCTTCATTTGAATCACGTTGTGGTATTATCGTACGCTTCGAGTCAGCAAATGTGCAGCTGCGGGATAAAACATCAATGAATCTTAGTGTTACAACAATATTTTCCCTCAATTAGTAACGCTACTGTTTTTTTTCGAAAATGGCTTTATTGATTTGTTTCAAAATGAATATTTGGGGAATTTTTTATATAATATAAAAAAAAAGCTCCATGAATTGATCCCACGGTCGAGATAAACCAACCAAGCGGCTGCTATCGTTAGCAATGAAAGTGCTGACATTTACGGATAGAGGGTTTCATGTGATCAGCACATCGAACCCTCCGACTTTTAATCTCAGTTTTCTAGATCGGAGCCACTACCTATTTATTCAAGTAGCTCTTCATTTTGTCCTCATGAGGTTGATTTGGACCCCGTTCTAGACCAATTGCTTCACAGGAAAATCTGGAAAAGCTGGGGATCAAACCCGGGACCTGTGGATATGTAGCCAGAAGTTCTGATTTCTTGACCAAAGAGGCTGTCTTTTACATAATATACATAAAAACAATTTGTATATGTGTATTTATAAGTTCTAGGAATGAAGTATTAAATCACGAAAGCAACTGTTATTAGCTTATTTATGAATATAATGTACGAGATAAATATTTTATTTTATATTTTATTTTTAACTTGATTACCAAGGGAGAATATATTAGTTTCACATTCAAGGAGAAACTACGGGAGATATTTTACATTCAAATACAAAGATAGATTACAGGATATTATACAGTATATTCACTTGTTTTTATAATTTGTTTGGTTGTTTCGTATTCACACAAAAAAAGTATAAAAAAGGTTTCGTTGGGAAATAAAGATTACAGAGGTGAGGTTCCGCATCTTTATTTGGGTTTTTATCTTACATTCTACATAGCTAGATTCAAATACACAGACAACATCGCACATATAAAATTCTGTTAGAACTCAAGAATATACAAAACAAATCACACAGATAAAATTTGCATTTGTATATTAACGCTGTAACCAAGAAACTGTGTAAAAGCACTTATGAAAATCTGAAGGTGTACAGCTTGGGCGTACATTTTTTAATTTACGTATTGTATACAAATACCAAAGCCTTACTCATCAATGTAGGTAATTCAAAAGCCAAAAAACCAAGGAAACTAAAACATTTTTAAACTTATTTAAGGAAAACTTACGGTGCACCCCAAGCTTATTATTTTACAAAGATGTAGGAATATACAACAAATATTTATTTTTTGAGAATAGACTTTATGACCACCATTTCATGTGAATAAAAAAATAATAAAAATAATATACATCTGAAATTCGACATGGCCTGTGACCGTAAAACTACCTCCGTGGTCTAGGGGTCAGTTTTCCTGGATTACACATCCAGAGGTCCTGGGTTCGATTCCCGATTCTTTCAGATTTCCTGTGAAGCAGTGGGTCTGGGACAGAGTCAACTCAGCCTCGTGAGGACAATCTTGGGAATAATTGAATAAATAAGTAGTGGCTTCGGTATAGAAAACTGAGGTTAACGACCAAAAGGTTGTTTTTGCTTACAATATGACACCTTCTATCTGTAAATTTTGGCACTATCTTCGCTAACATGTGGCAGCCACTTGGTTGGTATAACTTACGTGTGGGCTGGTGACATGAGTTTTTTTGTGACCGTAAAGAATCCTAAGTATGTGGACTCCCAGATTATTCTATACATATTGCAGGTCTGATAGTTTAAACCACATTGCGAGATAATGGGTAACTTCAAAACCAAGAAACGTGGAAAGCAAAATTTGGTGTATCTACTAAGGAAAACTTAGGGATTCACACACAGGTAGTTTATTTATTTTACTTTTACATAAATTGTGAACCTCACACCTTAGAATGGGTGACCATTGGACTTCTCTCTAAAACATGTTATGCCTTGTATCCTTAATAAACCTTAGGATGTGCACCTTGAGCTTCTTTATGTTTACATTTACATATTATGTTGCACACTTAAAGTTTTAAAGCACGTTATTATCGGCGTGAGTAAATTCATAATAAAGAAACATAGAAATCTAAAAATTGTCATAATTACTTAGTCAGACATTCGAATGTGTCCTATTCCTACGCTGGGCGAGGCTAATTAAAAATAAATCATGTTTAATAGCCTGAGGCCCTTAAATCTTGTAACGACCGGTGCGGGAATAATATCAATAAAACCATAAAGAGGAAACTTAGCATAACTAATTAAGTAAATCTTTAAAGTTATTCCCTTAAGCATAATTTTAAAAATCCATTATCTATCCTGACGCCCTAGATCACGTGACCAGCAATCCGTGTAGTTGAAAAAAAACCACCTAAAAACCTGGAAGCAAAATTATGAGCTACATAATTAAGGTAGCCTTAGTTGGTACTTCTTTATATTTATACTACGAGTCTGACGTTTTAAATCGCGTGACCACCAGCTTGGGTAGCTCCAAATTCAAGCAGCATAAACGTTTGAAACTTGACATAGGCAATTAGGAAAACTTCTAGATATGCACCTTACACCTTTGTTTGTTTAAATTTCCATACGCTTGCAAGCCTGACGCTCTAGACTGCGTGACCAATGATGAGGATAGCTACAAAATTGATAAACCTAATACAATAAAAAGTACTTTTAAGAAAACTAAGTCTGTGTAACTAACTAGAAATTTTCTTTTTTAAACTTTTACATAAAGGCGCCCTTAAAGACTTAAAATTAAGCAATCACTGTCTTGTGATATTAATAAAGTATCCAATAACTGCTGTTTGATTCGTGTTTTGTCCAAATTTACCATTAAGAATGTGTTATTTCGATTGGACATTTGTAGCACCTTTTAGAAAATACAAAAACTTTTTTCTGTCAACATTGATAACATGTTAATATATTATAAGTGTTAATTAATTGATATTGATTTCTATCAAAAGTTACAACTGCAAATCACATGAATTGACTTTTAATACGTGAAAGTAGATATAGTAGCTCTTCTTCTGTCAGATATGTCCATTTATAAGTAAATTGGGGTATTTATATAAATTAATCTGTAAACTTTTTTTGTAGAAAAAAAACATTAAATGTTAGCTTGCTGATGACTGGTGATTTTGTATGACTCGTTCTGCAGGATATACTGGGGTATTTTTTTCATTTAACTAGATGTCCGGTCCAAATGATGACTCGCTCTCAAGAATGTAAGAGAGTTGTGAAAAACCCCCAGGCACCCTACCCTGGGTGCTGTCCTCTTCAGATCTGCCAACGTTCTCCTTGCGACACTAATCTGTGGCGTACCGATGGTAAGAACTTGCGGAAAAGAATTATTTTTAAGAAAACAGCAAGGAATTATAGGACAACTCATACACGAAAACGAGGAAATAGGGGAAAGTTTTGTTAGAATACTCAACACAGTTTTATTTAGACAAAGTTGGTAACACAATTTGTAGTAAACTATTTATTGGTTTCACTATAATGTTTGTTTGATAGACAAATTATATCAAAATTAATATTTGATTTATTTGTGTCCAGCTCACAAATACTATTATTAGAGTTATTATATGTATTTTTAGAATGCAAGATTTTGTTATATAAATAATGGCTAATTTTTTTAATGGCATAATATAAATAATAAAATTATTTAAATTATGGTAATGTAAATATGAATTCAAAAAATAATTAAATCGAAAATCACGTTTAATTTTACAATTATTTATAAAAATATCTTAGGACAGGGTTTTCGATTATAATGTTGGTATCTATGCTCAAGAAACGAAAACTTTGCGTCGTTTACTGTTTTACCATTTAAAATTAAATAACCCAAGTTTTTATGCGTGCTTTGAAAACATATAACTAAAAATTAAACTATACAGATGATGTTGTTGGTACCAATTAAAATTTATTGATGACTATATTGTATTTAAAAAATGATTATTGCTTTTGAAAACATAAACAGCTAGTATTTTGCTCTAAGATCTAAAATTAATACTATTTGAGATATATCCTGACTATACACTCCAAATTAGATCGTGACAGTAATCTAATATATAGGTAGCTACTAACCACACTAAATAATCCATCACAGCCACTACATTTTATAGCAACATTTTTTTCTCTATGTATTTTGAAACTCAATAACACAACTAATTAGTTTACTATCTAAACCTTGGTCGATGATCATTAAAGTGACTCAATCGTTAATTTAGTTTCAATTCAATGCTAACGTGGTATTCAATTTTATCCTTTCGATAGCTTCTAAAAGCCAACAGTTGAACTAATGAGCCAGAGAAATTCACTGACTTAATCTAAAATATGTATTCAGTGCCATTTACAAGAATTCACTCACGCTACGTTGTCACAAATTGTTTAGCTCTGATTGTAATTTTGTGAATGTTTCATAAACTGATCAGTGTCACAGCTACACCTTTTAGTATTTTAATAATCCTTCATAACTTAATAAAAGTTACAATTATTTAAACATTGCTTGTAGCTAAGATAACATTTTATAAGTTGATCAATGTCACCGTTAATATCTTGATTGTATCTTAATGTTTCATTAATTGATCAATGTGAACATTGAATCCTTGTATTTATTTTAATAATGTTTAATAAATGGACCCATGTCACAGTCATTTAACCCTTGATTATATTTTAACAATGTTTTATAAGTTGATAAATCATAAATGTCACACTTATATAAATATTTCTTGTATTTATTATACTATTTTATAAATTGATCAATCATAATATTATTTATTTAGTTTTAAATCAATAAAGGTATAGTTTTATAATGTGATTATATTTGTTAATACTAATTGTTTGTTTCCATGTATTTTTATTTTTTATTACCAGCACTAAGGAAATTACAAAGAAACCGGCTGAATAGGAAACCCGAGAGTTCGTCCTGAGAAACCTAGAGATACCCAAATAGGGTAGCATACCCTTATCTCACGTGGTCTTACTGGGCTCTATATGCTATCACCTATCTTTTTTTATCTTCTTTTATATTTTATATTTGAGATAGATGGTAATCGTAAAATAATGTAATATGTATTTTATTTAATACTAGCTGAATCCCCGTTCTTTGCACGGGATATTGTGTTATTATTTATTTATCTTTGGATTAAAATGAGGAATTTTTGTTTGAAGCTTAATGGCTTGGTTCTTAGTGCTACCCGAGAAACACCGCGAGGAGGTATGTATCGTTTCTCATGGAGAGTTTTATTTTCAGCAGGCGTTCGAGGCGTTATCAGCTGAGCGTGGCTGGACAGGTCTCCCCCCCCCCTCTCTCACTCACACAGACACTACAAACACCACAAAATTCAGCAAACTATAAATTACAGAATTCTACCATCTCTTGGAATTGCATATTAAAACGTATTTACATATTTTAATTAATTGTCTGTATTCATTTTTCCACCCCTTAGAAGCATCTACGGGGTTAAAAATAATTGCTATATTTTTTCGAAGCCATTATTAGAACAAACTTATCGGATTATTCTAAACGCTTAAAAAGAGTTTATAAAGCAATATTGTTGATTAGGGTAGTTAGCCCGTTTTCACCCCCTTAATCATAAAACATCGTAATGAAACATCTTTACTTTTCATAATAATTAGCTTAAAAGGAACACCTGTGCCAAATTTCAGCCCTCTATCCTCGTGGGAAGTGGGAGAATTAGTGATGAATGAGTGAGTGAATGAGTCAGTGAGTCAGTCAGTCAGTGAGTCATTCAGGGCTTTCGCTTTTATATATAGAGAGAGATAATATAATGTTTTAGATGTATAAATATATTTTGTAATAGTTTGTAGTGTATATATATTGTAACTAAGTGGTCGTAGGGATTTAATTTGCATTGGAATAAGGTCACTGGTAATGAAGACGTAGAATCTCATACTTTACTTGGGATCATATGTGATTTTTTCCCCACATTTAATGTAAACTCTTTTTCTCATTCTCTCTCCAACTAATGCGAGTAAATTTAAACTAAACTACCCTCCTCATCAGTTTTGATCGGATTGCACTTTTAATAATTTTAGGGCTGAATGTAATAATACAATAAAGAATGTGTTGAAAGTAATAAAGACACAACTGAAAATATTGGTGAGATAATAATTATTAATTGTAATACTATAATCCTCATCGGTAGTCACGTGGGCTAGATATCAAGTTCAAGTAGATTTGTTTTCTGGGGATGAGTTGGTTGAGGTTCGAGTCTTAGAGAGGCTACTGTTTTTTTTTAATAGTTTCCAACAGTCCCTTCCAGAAGATGTGGGTACATCTCTTATAGATTATACCTCTCTCATTCCTATCCTATTAGTGTGAATACGCGATGATACAGGACGGGTAGTAGGACGTGTTGCAGGAAAACTTTATTTGTCTAAGTATTGGTCGAGACAAAGTGTTACGTAATAGCGACGTGCTTTGGGAGACTTTACAGAACTCGCTAGTTATTGATCAAAGCATGAGGACAATAGCACAGGAATAAGCGTGCCCGCAATGCGTGTTGGCGAGTTGGCAGACGACCAGTCTACACACTCAGACCATAGGAACCATTACTCTTCAAGTCTGTGAGGGCGGTTTCACCACTCCCTTATATCCCCGCCACCTC
>CABFWB010001177.1:0-13871 GCA_902151455.1 Timema bartmani | reverse complement strand
CTTAAGATGGGGTGCTAGTGAGCGTGAGTTTAGGGCAGTATTTTCGAAGTTTTATAGCATAAATATTTATTTGGCCAAAATAAATCAAATATTTCTTCTATATAAACATATAGTTTAGTTTTCCGCACATGATAATCACAACAGTTATTTAATATCTGTCAAGGGTGTCCTGGAATTTAGTGACAACTTTTCCTCTGCATTTAAAAAGTTTGTCACCAAATGCCGCTATGCTCATGAGAGATATTCAAGAACTCTTGAGATTAGCATGTGTAGAAAGCTAAACTCTATGTTTCTATAGAAGAAATATTTGATTTATTTTGGCCAAAAAATGTCTATGCTATAAAAACTGCAAAATTAATGCACTAAACTGGTGCTCACTAACCTTAAGTCGGGGTGAAAGAGGGTGAGTTAAGGCGGGGATTTTATAGTTTTCTGACACAAAAAATATTTTGGCCTAATTAAACCAAATATTTATTCAATAGGTACAAAAGTTTCATTTTATGAACAAAGTAATCTGCACAGTTCTTGAATATCTGTCAAAAGCTGAAGTATCCTGCGTTCATTGCTGTAACTAGCTTTTAATATGTCCTATGGAAGGCTTTATTTTTGGGACCCTTGTTTTTTTTGGGAGTGGAAAATCTATAATAGAACAAATGCCATATAACAATTATTTATAAAAAGTTTTTGTGTACACAAGAAATATAAAAGATTATTCAAATTCATTTTAAATACAACTAATTATTTTCATTACACTTTTCTAGCTTTCATTTCGGAAAATTAATTGATTACATCATCATAATTAATATATTTAACAACATTATATTCAAACCAAATTATGGAAATATTTGATGAACGTTCTTGTCCGAAAGTCGATCTTAAATAAGTGGTATGTAATCGCCCTGCCCCAAATTGTTTTAGATTAACATTATAAGTGTTGAAAGTTGCAAGTGACAGAACTGGTCTAGTTTGCTTGTTTTGATTAAATAGCCGAAGCTGTTATTAATTTTAGGGAGGAATTCACCATCTAGATATCATATTCTGAAAATTGAAAAATGACACCTGGACACAGGAATCGATGGCTCGTGAAAGCTGACGATTTCCGCACGTCCATCATAGACTGTGCCTTAAAATATGAGTGAAGAATGACCCTGGGCACGGGACGATGCCTGGATAGCTCAGTGGTAGAGCATTGGCGTACTAAGCCAAAGGTCCCGGGTTCAATTCCCGTGTCCAGGTGTCATTTTTCAATTTTCAGAATGGTTTTGATTAGTTAGTAAACAATAGTACTTTTAAAACTAGCTTTCACTCAATAAAATCGACAATAAAGACTCCTATCAAATAGAGCCAAATTAAAAACAACGAATCTGCATAGCAATATAATATATTCTAGTAACAGTATTAACGCTATTATTATAGGAGCTCTATATCATGAAGCGTGGTTACGGTCTTTATAAAAAAAAAGTCTTGAGCTGTATATTTGCTCAAAATCCACAAACAGTCTGAAATGTTACCTTAGATTTACTACAAACGCTGTTATTTGTACAAGCAAAAAAAAAAAAGTGGACTAAAGAAACTTCTCGCTTGGATACGATGACTAGTATATTTTATTTTCAGACTAAAAATATCCAGTCATTTCTAATACTTGAGGCAACTATTCGTAGAAGGTTCAGCCCTCAGAGAATAATTCATCGAGACGTTAAATTGAAGACACAAATTCGTGCATTCCTTCCTTCAGCTTACGCCTTCGCAAACAATGATGAACACACAGAAACCCCCCCAATCCTCTCTCCATAGCCCACTAAAACTATTGTTTTGGAAGTGTCATGAACGCCCTCTCCGGAACTAATATTATTACAATATATTGGGCTCGCAATGCGGTCAAGAGGCGTGAAAGCCTGTGGAGAGGAGAGCTTTCTTTGTGTCGGAGAGTCCAGAAATGTGGCGAGATGGGGGGTAATGCAAACATAGATCATTTGGGAACAAAACGTACAGTAGCAATTTAAACGTCGTCCCCCCCCCTTCCCTCCTCCAACCAAACCCCTCCACCCTCAAAGCACAAGCGACGCGCCGGTAGAAACTTGAGCGCCGATGTCTGCTCTCATAATACCATCCATTATTAATGAGATCAAACCTTCCCCCCACAACTTATGCAAAGGTGTATTACAACGCTGTAGAACGTTTTTAGTCTTGTGAGACACGGACATACATTTGAAACAATGATTGTAATATTACAACAATGTAGAGAGTTTTCTAATGTTGTAAGATACGGACAGACTGTTGAAACTAGGGTTGTAATGCTACAACAATGTAGATAATTTTCTAATATTGCAAACCACGGATAGTCAGTTGAAACTAAGATTGTAATATTATAACAATTTAAAGAGTTTTCTAATGTTGTATGATAATAATAATCAACAGTATTGTAATATTACAATACTGTAGACAGTTTTCTAATGTCTTAAGACAAGGATAATTAGTTGAAACTATGACCTTAATATTACAACAATGTAAAAAGTTTTCTAATCTTTGAGGACATGGGCAGACAGTCAAAACTAGGATTGTAATGTTACACCAATGTAAATAGTTTTCTAATGTCTTAAGACAAGGATAAACAGTTGAAACAAGGATTGTAATGATACAACAATGTAAAGAGCTATCTAATGCTGTAAGATAAGGACATACATAGAAACTAGAATTGTAATATTCTTGAGCACAAATCATAGACATTGATGGTTGTAATCAGGACACACTTGACTACTGATCAAACAGACGTTTTTTTAAATCCATCACGCTAATTTTACCATTAAAGATAAGTGGAAATTGCAATTATTATGTTTAAACACTTATTTATGTTTATTTTAGCAAAAATAATCTTTCATGCTATAAACTTTTCGTAAAGTGATATAAATTTGATTCAATTAAGAACGTGGTTTGCAATCCTCTTTCCAAGTAAATTCTGAGTTTAAAATAAATATTGGTTTGACTCACCCAACAGGAAGTAACCTCAATAAAACACCAGATACGAAACTGTGTTTAATTTAATGTTAGTGAGAAAAATTTGTTACAAAATAAAACTCGAATACTTATTCACAGTTTTTAATACATTTATGTGGCTATCAATTTTTAACATTTGTATACATATTATATCATCAAAACACAGTGGAATTTGTACATACATTTATGTGTTAAGTAAATGTTGTTTACAACATCCATTCCTAAACATAGAGAGTCACCATTTAAATTAACATAAATTAAGTACATATTATATCGATGTCTGAAGATATTGCCATCTACTTTGCGAGCTTATGTCAGGCTCTAACCACGCCATCCACCATATTTCCCTCTTAGAGGTACATCATCGTAGAAAAAGGTTTAATTTTAATTGGCAGGTCACAATAAGATGCCAGCAGACCCCGCATCTTTGTACCGACTCAGTCTATCTGTATATTTAAGCTAATGTGGATGAGGAAGTTAGAAGTTAGAGTAAATGTATCCGCATTCACGTGGAGAGGAAGTGGTAAGCTATTTAGGATAAACCTCCTCTGCACACCCTTTCGGGGTTTGAAACCCGTGACTTTCTCACCACTTGTGAACCATAGACTAATACAAAACCAACACCTTTGTCGACGTGCCCACCCGTGTGGGTTGTTACAAATTGAAAACGAAGTGTTTTAGCAACACACTTAAGTAACATTTGATTATAATATCAACTCGAGCCTCAAACTAAACTTCATAGCTGTAGTTTGAGTAATAGAACAGATTACTGCTAAACTCGAGCTTTATTTAATTATAATTAAATGTGAGATAAGCGGTTACATATTTCATAAATGAGATATATTTTGGTCTAGCCTTGTTCAACATCATGGTTTGCATTTATGTTTTCAGGAATTTAGATAAATATGGTTAATTAGTACCTACCTATGCAGTAGATTAACGAATAAAATAATGTATCAAATTATTTGTTATCAAGAAGTTTTAGTTAAAGTACCATTCTAGGTTTCTGTTTTAACCCTTAACTCGTGAACCGGAGCTGCTAATTATATATTTGGTTGCAGTAACTAGTATTATATTCATAGCTGACCATGAGTTTTGGTTTTCAATTCAAATCCATATCAGTTAAACATCTAGACGTATTATATGAGAAAAAGCTATTCAAAAATAATTTGAGCATGGCACTAAAGGTCGAGACCATAATTTTGGAAGAAAAGTAACCGACTGATATTGTCTTCGCGTGTCTTCACTTGTCTTCATTTGTCTTCATTTGCATTGGAAACTTGATTTTGGAAAGAAGCCAAAGAACTGGAAATCACAGTAAGTGTTACTATTACTTTTATTATTATCACCATCATCAAATAAATGTATAAAATAAGTCCATATGTGCGTCATTATTAATATAGCATGGACACACACATTCGAGGTATATTATTAGAAAAATGTTTTAAAATGGGGTAAGAACAACCTCAATAATAATTCACACACGTTGTTTTAGACCACATCTCTGGTCTAATGGTCAGAGTTCATGGCTACATATCCAGAGGTCCCGGGTTTGATCCCCAGCGCTTCCAGAATGTGTCTGGAACGGAACCAAACTCAGCCTCGTGAGGAAAAATGAGGAGCTACTTGAATAAACAAGTAGCAGTTCCTGCTTTAAAAAACTGAGATTAACGAGCGGAGGGCTTGTTGTGGTGACCACATGACACCTCCTATTGGCAAATGTTGACACTATCATTGCTAACCGTGGCGGCCGCTCGGTCGGTATGGCTTACTTGCGGGCTCACACCATGGAGTATTTTTAATGTGTTTCAAAGTTAAAATTATTTATAAAAATATTTGGGCAGTTAGTAAACTAATCTTATTTAATTTTTATTTAATTTTTAGAGCTATTTGACATATTTAAATGTCTTATGGGAGATGATTTCCATTCCGTTAATGGTTACAAAAGCTGCTAAAGGCTGTAAATTTTGGCCTAAAATAAACTATTAAAATATATAGAATTTAATAAAAACCTAGTCTTTCTTAACTCCACACGTTGTAGCCGTTCACTATTAGAAATCCTTTACAACTATTGTACCAAAGTGTCCTAAATTTTCAAAAATTAAACTTGAGCCTATATTATTAATTTTTAAAGTTATATTATTTTGCATTTAAATTCTCTAAGACTGTGGGTTTCCAATATAATACCATGTTAAGGAAATATTAAAATGGTAAAAATATATTTAGAATCGTAGGGATATTAAACAAAAGTCTATATTTTAACCGATATAAACCAAATTTAATAAGCTATAATGACATTTTGGATAGTTATTTTAATTCGTGGTTTAGATGTTAGGCATCATTAAAAGAAAATTGTCTTTCCAAGCTTGAAAGTAAATCTGTTTTAACCATGATTTAATTTCTCCCGAAATTTTCACATAGCAACACAAATTGGGTAGGGTTGAGGAAACTAAAATATCTTAACCTACCTTTTCAATGTTGGCAAATCTCCGCAATTGGTTCCTCACTACACAAAGAAAAAACGTTTAAATTGACAGAAACCAAAATTGAAATCTGTTAAACGTTTATTATACTATTAGGTTTTAGTAAAATTAATAATTATTTATTGAATATATATGAAATATTTTAACATTAAAAAAGTAAATATTATTAAAATATAATATATATTTATTTTATTTTTAATGTAAAAAAAAATTCACTAATAGTAAATTAATTCCTTGAAGGAACAAAATAGTTTTCAGGATAACAGACAATCAAGTCAAACTATGCACAATATTCCACTACAGTCGATAATATTAAATTCTATATTATATTTTTATACACTACGCATTAATACCCGTTTAGACTATCAGCATATTTATTCTTACGTGATAAGGAGGGAGGAAGGTAGAATTGAGGGGAAATGTAGGAAGGTATAATTTGGAGGAAATGTAGGAAGGTAGAATTTAGAGGAAATGTCTTCGAATTTACTCGAAGGAAAAAAATCCAGGCCAGGATTCGAGCCTCAATTTCCCCATCAATAGTAATACCACGCCAGACGATGTTTACATCCTTGTCTGCATGGCCACCAATATGGATACCACTCTCTTAAAAGTGCCATACATTTTCTTAACGAACTTGTATACAAAAAATACAATCAATCATCGAGCAGCGAACCTTTCCGATTTATCATGGAACTATCTAGGATTGATTTGCTAGAAAATCTAGTTTTAAGTGATCTTTGTGGTTTTAATTAACTTTACAGCTCTCATAATATATACAATTCTCAATGCATTGGACAAGTCTAAAATTTAGTTTAATATTAGAGATTGAAGTGCCAATATACCTTAATTTTAGAGTTGAAGAACTTGTTTCCGAAGGACTTCGCACATACCTATTTATAACCTGAAAATGTATGAAAAATTAATTATTTAATATCAAATACAATTATTATAGATATACCCTCCATTTACTTTGAAATGTATTAAGATTACCTCACATGGCTCTACTATGGTGAAGATAACAAGATAGAGTCGTGTTGTAATCCGTCAAGGTATTAGCTTTCAAGGTAAACGGAGTGTACCTATAATCTTATCAATAAATAAAATGTTTGAGGAAGTGGTGTACATTCCCGAACATATCATATTGTGGAGTAAGCTCAGATTATCACCAGATTTTTAAACGGGAGAGAACACAATAATTATTATTGATAACACAACAGTTCAATGTAAGCCTCAACCTTCCTGTTACTTGCTTTTCAGAGCAGAAGAAAATGATTTCTTAGGGTTCGGCCAGACTGACAAGCATTCGAGCGAGCGCGTGATTAGCAGATAGCTCTCATTAGTTGTTGACGAGGAGGCTCCGAATCTTGGCTGAGTGAACTGAGGGGGGTTTTAACAAGTGATTTATTGTTGTGGTTTTCTCATCCTCTCTCCATGCTAATGGTGATTATTATTTCTAAAGGCCTACTTTGATAATATTGAAGTATTTTAACATATCAGTTTTACATATCTATATATATGTATCTATGGTTTATGATCTTACCAATTAAATTAGGCCGTTAGTAGCGAGTGTGCTAAACCTATCGATATTAATAAAAATGTCAAAATGAGAAGTTTTCCTAGCACTCAATGAACCAACGTACAATAATATTGCCTAGCGCCTGTAAACTAGACTGTACCGGGTCGAGCGCGCTCCAGTCTGGCCACCTCTCATTACAACCAATGTGTTCTATTTTATATTTTAGTCGCTCGCCCAGTCTGGCCACCTTCTTAGTCCACATTCTCACAAATTTGGGTTTTAAATTTTATAATATATTATGTTTATGCTAATAATTATTTGAAATACAGAATGCAAGATTCTATTACAAATATAAAATCCTGTTAATGATGATCACCATTATGTGAATCGGTTAGATTGAACTTAAAACAACTTATAGATACTGATTGAGAGTCAATCAGAAATGGTGGTGCTGCTGTTTAATGCAATGGGGAGGTGGGGTGGCAATAACAAATTTATCAAAGCAGTTATTTCTGTACTTTCTTCTAATAAGAAACTTTTGGAGCACTTTTAATTTATGTATATACCTTTCAAATGTCACGTCATTATGCTTGATCCTAAAATTTAGCTTTTACATTCGATCAATGTTCAGTGCACTATATTATATTTGTATTTCAAATTATCAAAGGTTTTTATTAAAATTAATTTCTATCCTGAGAAAGTATCCAGATGCATCTTTGGCTCCAAGAATATTTCTGTTAGATTGCTTACTTGATTGGAGCTGAAGAATCCTAGACTCACAGCCAGATGCAAGATCAGGTAACTACAAAACAGCAGGTACAATATACCCACGATGATGATAACAGTGATGGGTAGCCAATCAGTCGTGCTGAGACTACTGGTCACCGTGTCGTACACCAAGTAAATGTTGATGCAAATCACAAGCAAAGAGAAGGCACACGCCAAAATTGTGGTGATTCTGAAAAAAAATTGATCGAACACGTTTAGAAAACTACCAATAAAATAGGAAGCCTCATAGGCGTGCGCACAATAGAAGCCCATACAACATCTAAAATTTGTATAGGGGCCACTGGCCACCTTAAAAGTTGTGTGAAGTTTCCTCAAAGTAGAATATAAATACGTATATAATTGGACTGTAGTAGTATAAAATACATAGATCAAAAATAAAACAGTTGAAGTTTTAAGCTTTAGCCTATTATCAATGTAACAAGGGCATGCGCAAGAATTTATTCTCTAAATGAGGAGGGAGAAGGGGTTGAGAGTAAAATTTAATTTTAATATTCAACATTCTATGCATTATTTGTATGTAATAACAGCTCTATATTCAATTCTTCATTTAACTCAAGCATGTATCGTTAAAATAAATAATCAAGTGCATCATTTTAAATAACTGATATGTCTCAATAAATATTATTTTCATGTGCAATATATGATTATAAAAGGGTAGGTGAGCTAAAGGTCATTCCATCTGCCAATTGGACACGCTCATCCTAAATACAAACATATTTTGTGAACAAGTTCACAGTTTTATTTGACCTGACTTCGTCTGTTTTGAGTGTTTGGCAGGATCTTTTGGATTTATGGCTAAAATTAGCTGTGTATGCATGAATACCCTTCATCAAGTAGGTAACTTAGCTGGTCTCTGGTTACATTGCTTAAGTGTGTGTTTAATTTAAGAGTAAATGACCCACCGGTCGCAATAAAAAAATGTATTCCTTCCTTGACGTCACAATGGGGTGTATGTTTATGGTAGCACCTTCAAATAGGTCACGCTTCACCACTGCCCAAATAATTATTTGTGACCACTTTCCTCCAACTCCCACCCCTTCTCAGTCCCATATTGTTTGCGCATGCCTATGAGGAACCTACTCTCAGTCTATGAGTAGAAACAGAAAGCCAGGTGGGGCTATAATCTAAATCTTCATGCAATACAAATATTACTGGCTTAGTACATTCACGGTAAATCTGGCTATTTTTTGGCAGTCAAAAATATATTAAAATCATCTCCGGATCCATCCGCCTCTAATGTCTTGTCACTTTTAATTAGTGATGTAAACTGATTCTAGAAGTTGACAAAATATAATTATCATAAACCACCCATAACTTAACGTTCTAATATTTCATCAAAGGTTCCGTAAGGACGTGTAAGTTATTCTAAAGATCGGATCATTTAAATTTGTCTAATATGTCCTTTAACAGAATAATAGCGAAATATTCATTTTGAACTATGCTTCATTAATAAATACTGTAGCAATACACTTGTCCATGTTTTTATTTACAAATTTAAGATCAAGTTGATGAGATTTAATTTTTTTCTGTAATCCATGTAAATAAACGCCTAATAGAACCTACAAATTTATATTATAAAACGTTTATGAAAGCTATGTCATGCTCATCCTAGCTTGCAATATTAACATGAATATTTATAAAGGGTTGTTTATAGGTGCTTTTACACTGCTTGACTTTAGACTAGTTGTAGTGATGTTAATAACTTATTTGTAAATCTTGACTAGCTTACACTCTGACTATTTATTATTAGGCCCTTATTACCTCATTGTGTCTATAGGCCTATAAACACTATTAATAATATATTATATAAGACAATAGTATGTACAGGATGTTTCTAAAATCTCTTCTCAAACTAAACCACAGCATCTTTGGACAGAAAAAAACAGAATACCCAAGTACAAATATGTTCGAAAAAGCCATCTTTTACTAAATGTAAACCCGCCTCGGTGGCGTAGTTAGCTAACGCGCCAATCGTGTTGAGCTAGACCACCGAGGACGGGGAGATCGAGGTTCGAATCTCGGTGGGGTGAACTGGGGGTGGTTTTTCCTAAATGGTTTTCCACTCTCCCTCCACGCAAATGCGGGTTCACTTCCTCTAAATTCAACCTTCCAAATTCCTAACCCATTAGTGTAATTAGTAATTAAGCGTACAACCCGAACGGGTAGTAAGACGTGGTGCTAAGTATTATCATTATAATACTAAATGTATCTACTATAAGTTAAAGTTAGACTCAACAACGCCGAGAGTACGGAGATGTAACTACATACGTGTACAACAAGTTGCATCACATTAGGCGGGAACATTGCAGCAGGTGTTCAAAACTCCCTTCCCCGACTTGGCCACAACATTATCCGTTGGTTGCATTTGACGTGGGCTCACCCTTTCGAACACGTAGTTCGCGGCCCACCTAGGAATATGCAACTTGCTGTACATGTACGTACTTGGAGCTGCCTATTCCCGGCGTGTTGCGTTTAGATTCAACTTACATTTAGTAGTGCAAGATGAATTTTCCGGACAATTTTTACTAGGATTTTTTGTGTCTTTTTGCCCACAGATGCCGTGGCTTAAGTTTGGTAGATAAGATTGGAAACATCCTGTATATTATATAGTGGAATATAACATATACCTGCTACATTTCTTGGGGAAAAAGTGTATCAGGTTTAAAATTAATGACTAAATTATCGCTCTATCTAATAGGCTACACCATAGTAGAATAATGCATGGTAATATTGCTATCTTTCAGGGAGAACAAAGGGTGGCAGGCTTACCTTGACTAATTACACTATGTATCTTTTTTATATATGTACGCTTCACTGTGAAGATCTAAGCAGGATAAGATTTCTACCTTTCAGTGAAAATGGATGGTAGCTTAATAACTTTTAATGATCAAACTAGAAAATTTTATTATAAGCTTCCCTATTGTAAAACTGATTAAGCCAGCAGTCATATCCATTGATTAGAATATAGCCCTATCTTATAAGCTACACCATAAATTGACTGAGCAAGTTATCAGTTACCTTTATTGATTACACTATTGTCCTTTCTATTAAACTACACCATAGTGGAACCAAGCAAGGAAATATTATTTCCTTTCCATGGGAACGGAGGCTCCACAAACTTCTCTAGTAGACCTATTACTTCAATTCAGGATATTTTAAAATTGCACAAGTATTCTTACTTATATTCTGCTACTTACACTCCATTTGTGAACTCCCCCATGATTTTCGGGTTGCTTGTGAATGCTATCACAGGGAATACAGCAAATGGCAGCTGCAAACTCATTGTAGCATTTAAAAAGTCGTTCATGCCCGTTAATGAATCTATATCATTATAAAAAGCAGTGAAGAAAGTTGGAATTATGGCTAGCGTACGGGCAATTGCAATAATTTTCCATCTAGGCCAATTTAGATTCAAAAATCCCTGAAAAATAAATTTTCCTTGAGTAAACAAATATTCTGAAAAATATATATTTCACTTAATCTCACTAAATAACATAACACTAAATCTCAACATATTCTTGATAACATTAAATATGTAACTTTGTTCATATATCTCTCCTTCCCCCAGTTCACCCAATTATTTGTTCCTGTTTTAGTAGATAAAGGAATAAATAAAGGATAACTATTTTTTGGCTGATATCCCCAAATAAATTAGGGTTTTTTGTCTTTTAAAAACATATTTTATTAAAAAAAGTGTATGCCAAAAATTAATAGTTATAAGTAAAAGCTGTTCCTGGGACACACAACCACCAATTCTAAAACGTTTGTATGAAATTGTTTAAATTCAGCATTACTGTACGTGTAAGTTCGTTGAATATCTCTTGTAGGCCAATAACGCATGCGTTTCTGGTGCAAAACTTCCATCTCCTAAACATTAAGCGCAATCTTACGGACATTAATAGGGATATTGGAATAACGACTAGGCTCGGACCAGAAATCGCATTAAAGTGGGGTTTTCTGCATTCTTCATTTGACAACAGCGAAATTTAAAAGAGTGAATTAGTTTTCCTTTTAAAATAATGTTTTGATCTTTTTAATATGACAGAGTTGTTTCATTGGTCTTAATTATACTGTTTTCTAATTAAGACAACAGAAAGCCACAACACCACGTGACACCAGATTCCTGCTGTATTACCTAACTCAGTTACGTTATCCGTGAGGTGAAACGGGTTTCTTTTAGCACCGCGTCTTACTATCTGTTCGGGTTGTACACTAATTTATGTACTAATTACGTTATTATGTTTGAAATTAGGAAGGCTATATTTAAAGTAAGTGCACCCAAATTCGCGTGGAGGTAGAGTGGAAAACCATTTTGGGAAAGCTACCCTCAGTACAGCTAATCTAGGTTCGAACCTCGATCTCTCTGTCTTCAATAGATTAGTCTATTGAGATAATAGCGCCTTGGACCATGTGGTTGTCGAAGCGTGATGAGGCTGGCTCGAAGAATAGGGGTACTAACAAAATAGCCAGGCCCCTGAAAGTTGAGTTTTTCTAAAAATGGATTAGACTCCAAGACCTGTGAATGCAGGTACAATCGATTTGCCAGTGGAGTGATGGGGTAAATTACAACCATCAAAATATTGTTATTGCAAAAATTGGTTGAAAGTCACTAATGTTAAAGTTGGGTGCTAGTGAGCGCGAATTTAGTGCGCTAGCTGTGTGAATTTTATAGGACTCAAATTATCTACTAGCGTAAATAATTTTATAGGACTCAAATTATCTACTAGCGTAAATATCGAGTAGGATCATAAAAATACATTATTAATAGTATTTTAGGGAGATGAGGATTTTACCCCTAAGATACAACCTTACTGCTCTATTTTTTACTAAATAAAATTATATGACCATGGTATTACTTTTAAAATATAAAATTATTCATACAAGTTTCATTTCCGTTGAGTATTGCTACGAATGAGTTTTCGGATGTGTTTTATCCTTACCGCCATAGCAAATTGCCCGGTGTAAGTTCCTGTCATTGTACTTGATTGACCAGCAGCAAGAATGCCAACTGCCCAGATGTACATAGCAGCCGCGCCGAACGTGCAGCCGAGGAATACCCCACCTTTGTACAGATCCGCGTCAATCGTTTCCGTATTGTTCTGAAACATTTAAGAGTAACAATAAAATTATCCTCAAACACTGATTTTACACCACTTCTTATTACTAATACGGGCTATCCCCATTTAACTTCACTTAAAATGTGAGGAAGGGATATTTAAAAGGAAATGTAGCCGTATATGTGTTGAGGAAGGGTGGAAAAATCCTTTAAGAAAATTAAATCCTCCTTAAACCCACCCAGGACTCAAACCCTCTGCACTGGACAGCCATATTAAATGAACTTGAAGTTTAATCCACGTGTTCACTTATAAGTCTTGTTAAATTAAAATTAACGATTATAGATAATATGTAATGATTTTAAAATGTTTTATTTCTACGGATTATTTTACTTAGAATGAATAAGTCATAGTAATTGATAACATAATGCTTGTATGGACCTAAATCGACCGAATAGGCTATTTTTACATTAAATTATTAACTCTTTTGACCATTGTAAAATATTCGGTTCTATAACTTTTGTATTCAAGCTCTAAACGCAAATATTATGAAATAATAATAAAAAAAATTGCTAAAATGCCAAGTAAATCAATTAAATATAATATAATTTCATATTTTATATGATAAGTAGTTTAAGTACCTGGTGTTGTCAGGGAAAAATGTTTTTAGTTTGATGATTGTATGTGGAAGGCAGCTTTAAGTTTTAAAATTCCGGGTTCTAGGTGCAAATGGCCATGCACAAGGAATACTAATTTTTAAAATTTCAGAACTCTGCTTGTAGTAAATATCGTTCAATTCTCATGGTAAACAATGTCTTCATTTAATTAATATAGATTTAATAAATTTGCTAACAATATTAATGTATATATATCCTTAGGTGATTTAATTCTTAAGAATTTAGTTGGTGACCTGGTGGTCTAGTGGTCTGGTGGTGTCAGACTTCTGTACTGGGGCCCGAGGTTCAATCCTCGGTCCCGGCACAGATTTATCTGATTGCCAAACCCTTCCTTCACCTCTGACAAGACGTGTATTAA
>CABFWB010001176.1:158520-180993 GCA_902151455.1 Timema bartmani | reverse complement strand
TAACCCGAACGGGTAGTAAGACGCGGTGCTAATAATAATAATAATAATAATAATAATAATAATAATAATAATAATAGTTTCGGGGAAATAAATTTTAAACTTTCAGTATGGCATTTTTCCAATTAAGGAAACAAGGGAATCGGGATAAAGAAAATCATTAAACACTTTTTCCAGGATAACATTTATATTTCAAACAATAGAAGGACCCCAGCAATTGATTTATTTTAAATATGACGGATACTTCTTTTAACCTTGATAAAAAGTGTATAGGAAAGGTATCACGTTTGACTGACACAATTAAAGGCAACACTATCTTTATTTGAGTTAAAATTGGACTAATACCCCTTTCCCTTAGAATGTGATGTTAAATTGTAGTTTTTTTCAATATGTTATCTGCGCTAATGCTTATGCTCGTCTTCTGACCAATTTTTCTAATTCCTATCCCAAATATAAAACCGTTGATAACGATGGTGTTGAAATTAGTAAATTTTAAAAAAAAAACTTTTAAAAAAGCATACCACCCTCTAAAATGTACAAGGGCGTCTTATTTAACACAATTTCCACCCCAAATATTTGACAGTCTAGATATTAAAATGCAAAAAGTTTTGGTATGGATGTGTGAGACCAGTGATTAACACTAGTCAGAAATAAGTGTATGCTGATACAAGTGAACGTTGATATGAGAACATTTCTGGATACTTGTATGAACGCATGAGTAAAGAATAATAAACTAATCCTAACATACCAATGGATATCGTGAGAAGTGCATTATAACGCTGAGTGGTATTAAATAGACAAGAGGAATTTAACCGGACCTTTGTGAGGTTTTTTTTTTATTTAGCACCGCGTCTTGCTGTCCCTTTGGGTTATTTGCATAAGTACTAATTATGCTAATGGATTAGTTATCGGGAAGCTTGAATATAGAGGAAGTTAACGCGAATTTGCGTGGAGGTAGAGTGGAAAACCATTTAGAAACCCCCCTCCAGTTCACCCAACCGAGATTCGAACCTCAAGCTTCCCATCCTCAGCAGTCTATCTCAACACGAAACTAGTACGTTAGCCAACTGCGCCACCAAGGTGGGTCTTAGTGAGATTAATTTCAGTTAGTTTAGGTAAAGTTAAAATAAGCCTGCCAGGTGGTATAGTGGTCAGAGCTCATGGATGTTGACCTAAAGGTCACTGCTTCGATTCCCAGAAAGTACCAGAGGACTTTTCTCTAAAGGGGAATAACTCCCATGGTCACCAGTATTTGGTTAACCAGGCTTAATGTTAGGTTAAGATTTTAATTGGTTCAACCCCCGTTATATTCATAATCATTATCCCAACTCATCGGAACATGGAAAGAGCTTCCATCGAACGGATGTACGATTAGCACATTTGGGAATCCCCTGGGTAACGGCTAATCTTTCTGATAACGTAACTTGCGAGTCAAGTTTTACACTAATGGGGTAGCCATCAGGAGGATATGGCTTAGAGGAAATGAGTTCACACTTACGTAGAGGGAGATTGGAAAGCCGTTGGAATAAAAATACCCTTGGCCCTTTATTTTTCCCTAATAAGTAATAATTCGAATCCCCACGTCCTTGACAGATAATATGAGACTTGTAGCAAAGTTAAGTTTTGAAGTTTTTTTAATAATGGGATTTCCTTTCCCATTGTGGGAATTCCCTTATTTTTACTTTCATTTTAGCTATTCTTTTAAATAAATTCAAGTGACTAATACGATCATTGGGATTGAAATACAAGTACTTTATTAGGTTTAAACTGACATCAGATTAAATCACAATTTAACTAACAATATGATCCGCACATGAACAAAGGCATCCGTCTCGTCTTATGTGGTATTCACGGATGGAAATCTGGGATACTAATCAAGGCAGTGTGGACTTAGGGTTGTTTAGAAAATACATTCCCACTCTACCTTCAAAAAATACGGGTGGACGCCGAAAATGGTGAAAAAAAAGTTTCTGATATATGCTATTTTAATCTCAAGAATAAGGTGAAACAGTAATTGAATATTCTTGGTGTGAATTGGACACATTCGTAAAAAATTAATGTACTAAATTACTTATCTCAGTACATGATTCTAGTTTAATGTGTAAGATGAGTTGGTCTGGTTGAGATAATTAAGACATTTAGTGGCATTAAGTTCACGTCCATACTCGTTAGTGGGTTTGGACGACAGTTGGAACTGGAGCAGAATAATTAGGTACATGGTCGAGGCTGCGACGACCTGAAAAAACAAAATTACAAATATTATGAAATCTTAAAGATATCGTTGACAAACCATTATTTTTAAACAAAAACATGTAATAAAAGGAAATTATTCCATTCTATAAAGAGGGCAAACATTCCTTTATTGTTTTACGAAAGATATCTAGAACAACTCTTAGAAGAAGAAATAATAGCGGCACGCATTAATAGTATTCTACTATTAGATACATGCTATTTTTTAAGTAGAGATAATATCTATCAAATATAACTTTTTCTGGTCATATGAAAGTAGATCTAATAACGATTTATAGAAATCAGATATGTCCCTTTTTAACAAATTTGAGTAAAACTTGGTGGTCTTGGGTTATGACCCTATGTTAGTGGGTTCAAACCCATTTGAGATCAATGGGCTTTTCTTGAGCGATAATAAACAGTAGCACAACTTCCTTTTTGGAGATGAGTTAAAGCCGTCGGTCCCATTTCGATTGTGGAATGTAAATGAATCCTGGAAGATATGTGAAAAAAACCTTTCTCGGCAAAATTGGTATGGCTTTTCGTGCTCGTTAGTAGAAATTCATAGTGGAAAGCAATAGGGAATGACAGCACTGTCTAGAATTCCCCTAGTACAGGGGATTTATTACCAGATGGTGTAGGCAGCCCTTAGGTTAGCCGCACACTGGATCTGACATTTGATTAAAGACAAAACATTTCTAGACAAAACGTTGAATCTTGTCGTTTACAGTGTGTGGGGGTTTGTTTTTCTGTATTTAGAAGACTTTATATCTTGTCATATTCCCGCCATTTCCAAACGAAAGCCGAGTTTCCGTCATTTACTATTATATTAGCTTCGCACTGGCGCATGCGCAGTTCGATCCACCATAAGGCGTCTTGTCGAAATACGAAACTTGAGGTACTTTCATCAGACAAGGAAAAAAAGTCTTAACGACGTCGTAAGGTGTCTAAAGACAGTGTCAAAGCCAATGTGCTAGCCTCCGTTTTAACCTCATGTTGAACAAAGCGCATCAGAAACCCTCCGACAATGTCAGACAAAGGGCCAGTTTCATAGTCAGATTTAGTACGCCTCAAGTGCAGCGCTATACTAAATACAAGACGTCACCTACCTGAAATTTAACTAGCCCATTCCATTTTGGTCTAGGTAGGTGTCGTCCTGTATTTAGTATCGACTCGCACTTTAGGCGTACTAAATCTGGCTATGAAACTGGCCCAAAACGTCGGATCCAGTGTGCGGTCTGCCTAGACAGCTGAAAGGCTGGTTGAAAGCCCATTGTCAGATGGATGGAAAAACACATCAAGCCAACCTTCTGGTTTATAACTTAATAAGAATATATTTGAGGTATGGACTCTAACTATAGTTTTTTTTTAAGAAAAAATAAATATAACTGTCTGGACTCGCTAAAAGAATGCGAAAAGGATGGTTCAATATCAAACATACGCTTTTAATGAGGGTTTTTAAACAGCTGTTTCCAACCCTCTTTATAGATGAACGCACTTAAGACCCTCTATAGTGTTGGTTGTTTATAGTAATTAAATGATAGAAATACAATAAATAATATAATTATCTTATTACACATAAATTATTACTAACATAATTGCAACTAATATATTTTGTTTGTTTTTATATTAATGTCACTACCACCATAGAATATTTAAAGAAACTAAATTAAGTTTAGTAAAAGTTATTTTATTTAAATCTGGATAAAATTATTTATTTAAGAATGAACTGCATACTTACAGAATGAACCAAAGTATAATCCAAAGGGAAACACCCACAAGCTGTGAATTGGATCTTGTTGTGTAATAGTTGAAGAGAAAATTGTTTAAGCTGAAAAAAAAATTAAATTATATCATTTAAAAAATAAATTGTAAAATATTTTTTTAAGATTTGCCATTATTTATGGTTAGGCTTGTTAATTTCATATATTCAACTAACTCAACCAATAAAATTATTATTCTTTCTTATTATTTCAATATATATAGACTTTTTTTTTAAACAGATTGATTCAGTGTTTATCATAATTATTAATTATTAAATTGATTTTTGTACATTACCTTATTTCTAACAGTTGACTCATTGATTCGTCTGATTATAGCATTAACTTTAATTGCTGTTTTATTTGCCTTGAAATATAAAAAAAAAAATACAAATTAAAAATAGTGTTGGAAAAATATCATATTGGCTTTTGTTTGCCTTTAAATACAATAAATACAATATTAAGACATTGTGTAAAAATATCATTTGTTTGGTCTAACTTGAAATGCAGAAGTAATTAATACCGGTGATCTAACAGTTTGTAAAATTTGATATTTTTGACATGAATTGGTATTTTATAAATGTGATAAGGTTTAAACAATTTGAGAACACGCTGACCAATGTTTATTTAATGAGATTAAATAACCTTTTCGTGTTTATACAATTAAAGTCACATAATAGCTGTGTCTGATAAATTTATAATTACCGGTGACGATGAGAGTTTTAAATTTCGTATGTGTTTATGGTGTGTTTTTTTTGCACAGCGTCTTACTACCCGTTAAGGCTACACGCTTATGTACTAACTAAAGCTTATGCTTTTAGGGATGGTAAGGTTATATTTATAGTAAGTGTAACCACGTTTGTGTGGAATGAGAGTGGAAAACGATTTATGAAAACCACACTCAGTACACCTGACCGAGATTCTAAACTCAATCTTCCCGTCATCGGCAGTCTAGTCTACTGTGAGAGTAGCGCGTTAGACCATGTATTTTGTTATTAAAAAGAATATATATTTAATTGTAAATCTAGTTTTTGGGGGGCATATAAGACCAATAATATAACTCTTTATTTGTGAGAGGTCCTGTATTTTGATCCAGAGGTCCTGGGTTTGATAATCAGATGATACCAGGGGATTTTTTAGAAATTGGAATATTCCCCATGGTTACCAGGGTTTGGTTAGTTAGACTCAAGTTAGGTTTAAGATCTTTATTGGATCCACCCTGTCACACTGATTATCACCATTATCTCATCTTATTGGGACATGGAAAGAGCCTCCATGGAAAGGATGTACGATTAGTACGTTCGCCCACCCCCACCCCCCGTCAAACGGTACATTAGTACTGGCTAATTTTTCCACAAACTGAGATACAGATTTATTTACTGGTAGCTCGTAGACACCATTATTATTATTTAATAACTAACAAAATAATATTTAAATAAATTTTAGAGAAAATTGGTTATAACACTTAACGTTATAATAGTGTGCTTAGTTATTTTTAAATTACATCTAAAAATAATTTTTATTGATCAAATTAACTTCTAAAATTTATTATTCTTCATAAAATGTCTGAATATTTGAAAACCATAGCGTTTTTGATTTAAAAAAAATTTAAACATAAAAATATAATATTATTGTAAACCCAATATAAAAATTATCTCAGATTAAAACAATTTAGTTAATTAGTTTACTTTAATGAATATAATGCTAGAAATTAAATAGAGGGGTCATTTTCAGACGTAGAGAAATTGGAGGCTAGTTAAAAAAGATTGCTTTGTTATCTATAAATGAGGTGTACTCCCAAATTTAGATTAAGAGTGTCTAAAATACCCTAAGGAAGTGTTTATCAAAGCATGGTTTGCGGACCACTGGTTTTAGGTGGTGGTGGATCAAGTGGGCTGTAGGATCTCAGGAAGATTAACAATAATAACGAAACAAAGAAAGTTAATCACATATATAACCTTATTTTTAAAATTCAAAATAAAAAACATTAGATATCGAATATATGATCTATTTTATTCCTCTGCATAAACAAGTAGAATTGAAAAGGAAGACTATACCAACCTTAAATCAATAAATATGAAAAACGATCGATTTAGAATTATGAGATTTAAAGTGTGAAGAAATAATCAAAACATTAATTACTTGTACAATATAAATATATTTATTTTTAAAATCTAATATTATAAATTATCCGACACCTTAGCTCAGTCGGTAACGTGTCTGCCTACTGAACTAAGGGTACCGGATTCGATTCCCGGCATGGTAGAAAAAAATTCATCATTGGTGGGTATGTTGGTTTAACCTTTCAAATTGATAAATTAACGGCTGACTGGATGTTGTGGCCATCCTAGTCTTAAATTAGAATATAAGGCATATAAAGATAAAACAGGCCTAGCAAACCATTAGTAGAAAATATACGGCTTGATTAAAAATCTGACCACAGGCTGGAAACAGCCATGGATATATATATATAGTTGTTTTATGTAATAAACTGAATTTAATTCACTCTATATATATATATATATACTAAATTTAATTCTATATATATATATACTAAATTTAGTTCACTATATATATATATATATAAAATTTAGTTCACTATATATATATATATATAAAATTTTGTTCACTATATATATATATACTAAATTTAATTCACTATGTATACTAAATTTAATTCACTATATTTATAGTTTATTAAATTTAGTATATATATATATATATAGAGAGAGAGAGAGAGAGAGGGAGAGAGAGAGTTAAATTTAGTTTCGTATATAAAACAATATATTATACTGATCGAGAGGCTACCACAGCTATTATGATAGTGCCAACATTAACGGAGAGAAGGTGTAATGTGATTATCACAACGAGCCGTTCCTGCCGTTATCTCTGTTTTCTAGACCAAAGCTGCTACTTCTTTATTCAAGTACCTCTTCATTATTTTTATCCTCACTAGGCCAAGTTTGACCCCATTCCAGACCCATTGCTTCACAGATAAATTTTATAAACACCAGGGATTGAACCTGAGACTTCCGTATCCAGGAACTCTGACCACTAGAAATAGTCTTAAAATGAAATTGCTTAAAAATAATGTTTTGATCTGCCGGCTGGTCCCTCTTTGTTAACCATCAACAAAACTTTGAGAAACAATGTACTACGACAGTAGAAAAATTGTATATATACTTTCTTTTTAAATTAATAAAAGTTAAAATTTGCTTATTTTCGACTAGGCTTAACACGAAATAATTCATCAATGATATTAAATAAATTGATTAAAAAGCAGGTATCACCCGTATCAACAAGATTTGTATCTTCTAACCTGGTATAAATCAACCTTTGTTTGTGTACTCACCTCTGACATTGTAGATTCACACACATGTACGCACGAAAATAGTCTGCAAAAGTGGAAAAACATCCAAGACAAATAGGCTAGTAGGTCTACAGCCTCAAAGTTTTGACTCTGATCCAAGTAGAACATTAACTGGATGAAGGTGGCGGTTGTGACCATGATTAATACTGACGTCACAGATGTCAACATTTGTACGGAGTAGGCGGCGTTGACTAGACGAGCCACGCCGACTATTCCTGCACGGTGCTGTGACCACACAACCACCTCCTCCCACTTCACGACGGAATAGCCCAATCGCCGGTTGATGTGGTCAAGATGTTCCCTTATCGCCAGGACTAAGAAGATGAAATTGATCTGAACGAGGTATAGTGACGATTCTATAAATAACCAGATGGCATAAGTAAATTCATGATTGTAAGCAAATTGGTAGTAGCTGACCAACAGGAAAGTAGATCCAATCGCCAAGTAAATAATGGTATTATTCCTCGAACGGTTATAGCTAAAACATTCTTCTTTAGTGAAACTTTCCAATGAGGACATCTTTAAAAGAATACTCGTTACTTTTGGTTGGTAGAACGCACAGCTGATTACTGTAAGGATGTACGAACCAAGGAGTGTTAGGTTCATAATGCTGATAGAAATACTATAAATATTTGAAAAACTTGATTTTTTAAGATCAATATATTTTAAATTCAATAAAATCACAATCAATGGTAGCATTATTTTGTAACATATGTGTAAGAGGTTTATCGAAGATTTTAAAGATGGATTGCAACCAACAAATGAGAATAAACCGTATATATTTGATATGTAGTTTAAAGGTTTGATGGTAGAATAGATGTTCATTTTGAACGTAGATAGCAGGCTTAACTAAATGAATAGTAAACGCTTAGCTAAAACCCCAAATAGGATCGTTGTTGATCGATAAAAACTAATTACGCTTAATACATATTGTAATCCAATTAAGTATTGTTCTATAAGATCTGCCGTCATTCCTTTTAAAATGATTAATTAGTCAAATGTCATGTTTGTTCTGTATTTATTATAAATAATCATTATAATTATGAGGTTGAGTCCTAACCCAATTTCTTGTAGCTACTATGTAGGCATATTATAAGCGTTGAAATTAAACACATTTAATAAAATTAAGTAATAATAATGACAGCATAGATGATGATGATACTAATAGTAATAATAATAATAATAATAGTGAGCTTGGTGACCAAAATTGGAGGTTTTACAATAAATAAAACACAAAAATATTTCTAAGACCTAAGAAGCTTAAATTTTGCAGTCTGGTAGACTTTTCTCCTAAAGGGTGCAGATATACATGGAGACTTAAAATACCACAGGGGCTCCCAAAATGAGGGGTGAGTTCTAAACAACTAAAGCCAAAAAGCTCTTGAAACCCAAAATACCTAAGAAGCTGAAATATTTTTAAGCATGGATGCAAGGCTACTTGATAACAGATTATTCGAATTGGGGCACCCAAATGTAAATATATTTGGTTAGGGTAGGATAAGCTAGGCTACGTTAGTTTTGGTTAGTTAGGTTTGGTTATGATAGCTATTGTTCTAATTCTTAAGTATACATGCAATTTTTGACACGTACCGCTTGGATGAATTTTAAATCACATTTGATCGCTATGGACACGATTACAATTTTCGTGGTCGCTTCCCATACCAGCACGGTCGTTTTCAATACGTAACTGAGTCAATTTTTTTTATTAATGACCTGTTTTACTTTCATCGATATAATCAAGGCCATGTTTATTTAGGAACTCTAATTATACGGTTTCCATCTCATCCCCCGTGCAAATATGGGTATACAATTAACACGGTAAAACACAAAGAACTTTATTCAAAATGTTTTATTTGAAATTGAGTATAATGTGAAACAGCTAGCAATGTATTTCAGAAACATTTAAAATACCTATATTTTACTATATATTTATATTATTTCCTTTAATTTAGTGCGTAAGATGTGTTGATCCTGTTGATATATTTAAGGCATTGGAAAATGTAAAGTTCATGTTGGTCTTCTTGAGTTGGTTTGGATGACATATTGAACTGGATCAGAATAATAAAGTACATCGTTGAGGCAGCAATGATCTGGAAAATAAATATACCAGTGTTTTTAAAATGTAATTAATATCTTATTAGTGTCTTAAAAAAAGTCTAAGAAAAAAGATTCCATCCTTTAAAGTGTAAACCATTTTATATCCCTTTTACCTATAGTATGAATCTACTTCGGTGGCCTCATGGTCTAGGGCGTCATGCTAATGTTAGACTAGACTGGTGATTACAGAGAAATCGGGGTTTGAATTCTGGTCTGGTGAACTGAGGTTGTTTTTACAAAATGGTTTTCCACTCTCCTCCCCCGCAAATTTCAGTAGTTTCATGGACAAAGGCGTCATTTTAGTGTTGTTCTAGACTGGGAACTACAGGGTGATCAGGGTTCGAATTCTGGTTAGGTGTACTGAGGAGTTTTTCCGAAATGGTTCTTCAATCTCCTTTCATGCAAATGTGGGTAAACTTCCTCTAAATTCAAACTTTCTCATCCCTAACTTATTTGAGTAGTTTGTACATATATGTATAAACTTAATAATTATGAAGTAAGTTTTGTGTTAAAAAAATCTATAGTACGGTTAATATCATAATACAGTATATATGGAAATATCACTAGCAAAATATTTTTTTCTTGGCACCGTTTATAAATACCCGTTCTAGTTATACGCTTATGTACTAATTATACTAATGGTGTTCGGGGATACGTAGGTTATATTTAGAGGATGTGTGCCCACATTTTCGTGGAGGGATAGTGAAAAATCACCCTCGATAAACCCGAATGAGGTTTGATCCTAGATCTCCCTGTCATTTGCAGTCCAGTTTATTGCTAATACTGTTCTCATTGATATAGTAGAATACTTATAGAATTTAAATAGAGTTATATAAACTCTTATTTAAACCACAATATAATTTAATTTGAAATTAATTCTACACTTACAGAATGAATCAAAGTATAATCCAAAGAGAAAAATCCACAAGCTGTGAATTGTATCTTGTTATGTAAGAGTTGAAGAGAGAATTGCTTAAGCTGGAAAAAAATAAGATCAGCTTTCTTAAAAAATAATGTTAAGAAAATTTTTAAAAATATGCCAATATTCATTGTCATAGAGTCAAATATATAAACAATTAATCTAGTTGATATTTCAAGGATTTATTGATTTAGTAAATTATTAGATATTTTAAATAGATGTATTATTATTATTATTATTATTATTATTATTATTATTATTATTATTATTATTATTATTATTATTATTATTATTATTATTATTAGCACTGCGTCCTACTAACCGTTTGGGTTATACATATTTACGCTAATGTGTAATGTTAGGGTGATTGTGAAATGAAACGGAGGACCTGGACCTACAGTTTAACGTGGGATCCAAACCACGGTGGAGGCCTGGAATTCCACACATTCACATGTTGTGATTGACACATGTCTTATCAGTAGGGGGCGGATTTATAGGCACTAAAAATTTGAAAAAAGGCAGGCAAATAGGCACTAAAAATCACAAAATAGGCATTATAAAGTAAAAAAGGCAATAAATATGCACCAAAAAGAAAAAAATTTGCACTTAAAGAGGAATTTTAATGCAAAAAAAAGCACCAAAACGCTCAAAAATTGTATTATTTATTCTTAAAATCCAGCATACACTTTCTATAAACACAAATTAACTACTATTAGAGTTAATTACCAAATACTTATCAAGATTTTCAGGTGCAGATTTGGTTCTGTTTTTTGACAAAATGTTTTTATACTGTGAGAAAATACTATTGACTTCACATGAAGTCATCGGGCAAAACTTCAGACAGGCTAGCTCAGTTGAGCTAATCTTGACTTCTGGGAGTGATGTAGTTTGTCCTTCTAAGATGTCTGCAATACTTGCCATCACTTTCCACCCAGGATTTCGCTGCAATACTCTGTTAAGTTTGTCGACGATGGCCGGGCCAACTGAGCCAGAAGCCTGATTCAGGTTTATTTCTATGCCCCGAAATCTGGATTCTCCAGGTTCTTCCAAGGAATATTTGCAGCTACCATTGCAGAGCATAAGTCAGCAAAAAATTGCTCTTAAGTTTTAACGGCATCGTTAACTTCAGGAAAAATTGGTTGCGATCCTGTTTTCTTTCTGGAATTCTTCATACGTATTGCAGTATTTTTGTGTTGTTCTAGGTGATATTTCTTCTCGCATTTTACCCAAATATTATAAATGGAAATTTACATCCATTAATATATGTGCATCCTACAAATCAAAATTAGCAAAACATCAGCTACAAGAGAACTAATAGTACAATTTTTTTTTTTTTTGGGTAAGATCTTTATGTTACGCATTGGTAAATATTTACAGTTTGTCATTGAAATCCTTCAATAAGAAGTGAAACCTAGTTTGAACAATAGCAAAGAATCATGGTTTACTTTTAAACGGTAGACAAAATATATAATAAAAACCTAGACTTTCAAAATAATAATTTCATTTACCCTTTTGAAAAGGTATCGTACTTCTTTGGAACATGGCTGACAAAAATTTGTTTTGCCATCGGTTGTGACATTCCTGTCACCACCAAACCAACGTTTGAATAATACACTTTTACACGATTTCTCTTTGGGTATTTTCTATTAGTTCAATAATCTACACTGAGTCCAATATAAAGAAATATTAATGAACAGATATGCACATCTAACAACAGCGTAATATACACAACCACTATATGAAGTAACACTGCTGTGCGCTAGAAGAAAATCTTCGTCACCAGTCTGACCAGTCTGAACCATTCAGACCACTGGACACATGGGGTTTTCCTACCTATCACGAGTATCCACCCCGTGGAGTAACCTGAGAAGTGAAGTGTTGGCGGGGGGGGGGTATGAGGGGGGGCAGCCGCAAGTATGTAGAAAGAAAAAAGAGGGTAGGAAGAAGGGAGAGATAGAAAAAAGCACTTTAAGGCTCCCGTTTGTAAAATAGGCACTAAACAATTAAATAGGCATTTATAGGCACTATAAAAGTTATCACATTATATTTGCAATTATCGAAAATAAAATTATAACTCAAAAGCCCATTTTTCAAAACATAGGAATAAAAAAGGCATTTAGGGCGAAATCCGCCCCCTACTTATCAGAGATGAATGAAGGGTTTGGTATAGATGAATTAAAATAATATAATACTAGTACGATTGCCCTATCGCCCACGTTTTTAATCAAATTTTTTAGCATATATTTTCATTTTAAATAGTTATTATTTTAATTTTTTATTCAGAGGTGTTTTTAATAAGGTTAGGTAAGTGTGGGGGTCATTGGGTTGGTTTGTAGGGATTTTATCATGGTCTAAGCTTGTTGATTTCTGTCCCATTTGATTTTTAAAGTGTGCCACATTTGATTTTTAAAGTGAGCCATATTTGGTTTTTAAAGTGTATCCCATTTGATTTTTAAATTGTATCCCATTTGATTTTTTTAAGTGAGGCCCATTTGATTTTTTGTTTGCCTCATTTAATTTTTAATATGTGTCTCATTAGATTTGTATGTTTGCCCCATTTGATTTTAATGTGTTCCCTATTGGATTCAAATTTGTGCTCCACTGTTTTTTATGTGTCAATTGGTCATTATATGCCTAAAAAATTATTCCTTTAAACATTAAGCTACAAATGGCTATCCACTTTCATCAGTAATGGCTTTTATAGCATAAATTAAACAATTAACTAAGCGAAAAGTATAATAAAAGTCTTCGTAGAAGATTCTTTTTTGTGCTAAAATCTCACACGTTCACATAAACTCTACAAGAGATTGTTGTTAACCTTAGGTTACCTTAGGTAAAAAAAAAATATTCTGGTAAGGGGTAAGATATATTGGTGCTTTTAACCAAAAGTCAAGAGTTCAAATCCAGTGTCTTAAATATAATTGTATATAATACAATTGTATTTATTTTGATCATTAATATCTACATTACCTTATTTCGCAAAGATTCGTCATTCGTACTTCTGATTATAGCATGCACTTTTAATGCTGTGTCGTTTGCCTTGAAATACAACAAATACAAGATGAAAACATATTTAAAAAATACTTTACCTAATTTGAGAAACACAAAATTGTTGTGTCCATCGATAATACACTATTTATACTAATTGTTATACTATTAAACTCTTGTTTTCATTATGAATTAAGTATTTCTAAAAAAAAAAGTAAGTTTTTCCATATTTTTTTCACATCAAAGAAAACAATCAAAAATTCAGGATGTGGTCATGTACACATACGTAAAGAGGAAGGGAAAAGGGAGGGGAACAGGAAGATTGTGCATGAAAGTGATAGATAAACCCAAACAAGGAAGTAACATTAAATTTAAGTATCTTAAAAAGGAAAGTTGGTCCTAGGACAAGCTAAAGGACACAATTTCAAATAGGCAACGGATGTGTCGAAAGACAGAACACTTAATAATAATTAAAATAATATTCAAAACCTTTTTAATTTGATATTTTTATATAATAATTGATGATACATCCATATACACCTTGTTAGGCTTGATAATATTTAAAGTATTGGAATTGATAACTAATTAACTTAAATGCTTTAATATTATTTTCAATTGAAAAGTGAAAAGTGATATCTGGACACTGGAATCAAACACGGGACTGATTCCATATGTCACTTTTCAGCTTAAATAATATGATATTTATATGCGGATATAACCGTAAATAATATATATATATAATGGCTTAGCTATTTATTCCATAATGATATAACTTACTTGTAATAGAGTTTCTCTACATCTAGATAAATATCAAATATGCACTATTCGTGAGATATTAGAAAAATGAGAATATTTTAGAAATGTTAAATACACCGCTTGCAATTGAAGGAAAGTTCAAATATATTTCAAATATAGTTAGTGCTGCCAACTGTTGGACAATCATAAGACCTTTTTAGTGAAGTTTAGAGAGGTGTCTGTCCTATTGTGTTAGAGCTGTAATCTGTTAGACAATCATAAGACCTTTTCTAGGGAGCTTTAAATAATGGTTTAAAGAGGTATCTGTCCTATTGTGTCAGTGCTGCCATCTGTTCGACAGCCATAAGATCTTTCTATTAAACACTAAATAATGGTTAAAAGAGGTCTCTGCCATATTATGTTAGTGCTACCATCTGCTAAACAATCATAAGACCTTTCTAGTGAACTTTATATTGTGGCTAAAAGAGGATTATGTATAATTTTAATTAATTAAAAAATGTATTTTCTGGGGTTGTTATGGTTTTTGAGATGTAAAAGTTGTTGTCCTTGAAAATCTGTGTATTTTGAATGATACCCCCTTTTCCTCTTGTACCATTCAAATAGTAATCTTATCCGACAATAATATAACTGAACTATTACAAGACATTCATCGAACCAGATCAAAAGGTATAATGTTTTTTAGATTCAAGCAGTGGTAAGACACTTTATTTTTGGTTTATCATGATGGTAAATACAAAAAAACTAAAATGTTTACATTCTAAATATATATTAATTTTTTTTCTCTTTTTTACTTTCTTGTATTTCGTTCATTAAAAATGATTACGGCATAGATTATCTACTTTATTGAAACTTTTAATGATCTAATTAGTGGGTTGGTATCCATATTAAAAGGTGGGAACAAAAAACATAGATTTTTTGGGGTACGGAAAAACAGGAAAAAAAATATTGAAAATTTCATTTTAATAAAATCAAACAAATATTACAGGTTTCGTTTTAAATATAAAAAAAAATTAACCGTAACCTCTGTAAAATAGGCCTTTGTGAACTGGATGACTCGGAGCACTGATCTAAACGCTTGTTTTGATTCCCTCCCATATTCAAACATTCTGTTTAATAAGGACTACGAGCTAAGGCGGTCACCTCGTTCAGCGAGAAAATATAAATCACGGCCAGACCACATGGTTTAAACGCAATGTTCTGTGTAGATTTCTCAAAACACTTGATTATCTATTTTGTCTATCCTATTTCCCTTTACCTATAACCATCCATTTTCATGTAGGTAAGAAGGAAAGGGGAAAAGAAACTACGATATTTATATCTTAAAGTAAAGAAGAAAACTCATTGCTAGTTCTCAAATATCTTAAAAATTTCTTTTGTAAGCTTATCAAATGTTTAATTTTTTTTTTTAGAGGTAGGCTACCTCTAGAGCCCTTCTTCCTCTAATTTGTATCAAAACTCTGCAAATACGATTAAATCTTCGTTAAATATTAGCCACTGTAATATTGTCACACATTTTTCACACTAATCAAATTCATTATATAGGATTGCTTAGGAAGGTTCTTGTTGGAATCTTTTGACTTTATTTTGGCTTTAACCTTATTTTGACGCATCATATGTTTAAATATTGCGTTAAAGATAAACATATGTGTGATACTTTCTAGCTTTCCAAGGCGGCCCCCTTAAGTAATAACATAGATAATACTATTATAAATAGACTTTATTCGGATATACTGTTTTGAACATCAAATACATGACTTCACGAAAAGATTTTTTTTTGAATGAAATTTTATTCCTGTTTACATCTATCTAAAATCCTTTGTGAATTGAAAATTATTTTTCGTGAACGTTACAAAACACGGCTATTCTAGTATCACAAGACTATGGAAGCAAATAAAAAATTCTTCTGGTTTTTATCTGCTGACATAAATTATTATATTTGAGTAGAAGCGAAAATGAAACATTTTCAATTTTTATATTTTAGGTCAGGTTCAAGTTGAAGAATTCACAATCTTCATCCATTGTATATTGTTTTTAAGCACATGAAAAATTATCAGATAGTATATAGTAGGTAAAATATTGAGAAATTTCCTTCACCATGATTCTATAATCAGCAATTTAAATTTTTTGTACAGACATAGGCCTTATCTTCAAATGAAGTTAATCAAAACAAAAGGGGTCTCCTGTTTTCAAAAAATTAAATAGAAAGATATTTATAGTACTGTTTTAATTTTTAAAAATTATGTTGATGAAAAGTTCAATGTTCATTGCTTGCAGAGTGGCAAACAAATTAAATTTAGTGTTGACTATAATAAATTGCACATAACATCGTTATCAGCAGGTAATAAAAAATTCTGTATATAAAAAAATATATATATTTTAAAATCATAAACTAGGTAGAGCACTCACCAGCCAAAAAAAATTAAATAGAGTTAATTCATCATCATAAACAACTTTTTTCTTAGCATGGAGTCTTACTTCCCGTCCGCATGATATTCCTATGTTCTAATTACATTGATGGATTATTAGGGATTAAAAAGTTTTAATTTTGAGTAAATGCACCTGGGTTTGCAAGGAGGGAGAGTGTAAAACCATTCAGGGAAATCCAACATTCACTATACCCGACCGAGATCGAACTCCGATCTCCCCGTCTTCGGGAGTTTAGCCTAACACGAGAGTAGTGCGTTGGACCATGTGGCCATCGAAGCAGGTATAAACAACAAATATTTCCATCCTTTGGCCAGTACAATTTAATAAAATATTTCCATATTCCTCTTTCCTTCAACCAATCATCATTCTTTGTTAGCATCCATTTCTCTACTTTCACTCGCACACATTCTGTTATCTGTTCCTGCCATTTCTTTCTTGGTCTCCCTTGCGGTCTTTTTCCTATATCATTCATCAACATATTTTCTTTGTTATTATTTCTTATATTATTCTTGTTACATGACCATACCATCTCACCCTTGATTTCTCTACTATTTCATGAACTCTCTGTACCCTCATTTATGATCGGACAGTTTCCTTCCTCATCCTATTTCTCTTAGTGACAGCTGGCATGATATTCACAAACCTCATTCTCCTGCACTCATTAATCCTTGTCTCTTTTACATTCAATGACCACGTTTATGCTGCATATGTGACTATAGGTACAAAGTACATCCTTTTCGTTAAGTCCTTACCCTTCAAGGACGCCTCTCATCTTCATTGCAGGTATCTTATACACCTACAAAACAACTGCCCCTGAGGTCGTTTTCTTACTAAATCCTATCCACACCCACCCTTCACCTAAATTACCTTTCATATACAACGTGTTTCTAAAACATTGCATCAAACTTTGGCAGGATACTCCTTGGGTGAAATTAGAATAATTCTCATAAGCAACCTAGGGTCCATCTTCAATATTAAGGGCGGTATACACCCCTAAAGACAGAGCTAAAAACGACTGTTGTGTGAAATATTATGAAAACTGCTTAGGGTATTACAACGAATCTTTGTATACTACTTATTGAAACCTTGATCATTAATAAACTAAATGTGCTGTTACCGTTACCCACCCCCATCATGTAAAAAAGGGGGGGTTGTAACACATTTTTTCTAAAATAAAATATGTCAGAGTAAGTATTACCAATTTTTACTTAAGATTACAAAACAGGGAATCAAAATTAACAAAAAAGGTGTCTTGGAGAAACTGTCTAGCTTTCCCCGTTTCTGAGATAATCACACAAGTTTGAGATCAGAGCCAAGTGCAAATGCCTGCCAGGTAGGCAGCCAGAATCGCAGTTTTATTTCGCAATGCAGTCGTTTAACCATTTTTACCGGCACGTGTGACTATGTATCACGTACATTTGGTAAACAAGGCTGGTTTGTGTGTTATGATGGAGAAACTCTGATACTTTTCCTTCTTCATAAGCTCCGATGTGTTGCTATTTATTACATTAGTGAGTTATGCTTACACAGTTCACACTTGGGTGGGATTTTATTCATTACACTCACTGGAATATTGAAAGCTACATTAAGAAATACAAATTGTAGTTATTGCATGTTTTAGTTCCTAGCTTCAAAAGCAGATTCATAGCAAGTGTTCAAAATGGTGGCCCCTAACGTTATTGCAATAATTGAGGCGACGTATCAATGACTGGCGTACTCTTTCGAAAACACGTGGAGTTTCTTGAACCTTATCACATGCAGCAACTATCCTGGCTAACAGGTCTTCCTCAGATTCAACAGCTGTCTCGTACACCAAAGCTTTGACAAAGCCCCACAGAAAGAAGTCTAACGGATTTAGGTCAGGAGAGCGTGGTGGCCACGCAACAGGCCCACCTCTTCCTATCCATCGGGCAGGAAATGCAGTGTTGAGGTAGTCACGCACAGCTCTTGTGAAATGAGGTGGGGCACCGTCATGTTGTAGCCACATGCGTTGTCTAACGGAGAGCGGTACATTCTCGAGGAACTGTGGCAATGCAAATTTCAGAAATTGGTAGTAGATGTGGCCAGTCAAACGTCGTGGCATCAGGTAAGGGCCAATGAGATGGTTACCCACAATGCCTGCCCAGATGTTGACAGAAAATCTATGCTGGTTGCCCATGATGATAGTTGCATGAGGGTTCACGTCATTCCAAATGTGACTATTTGTACTATTAAAATAGCCGTCTCTGGTGAATGTTGCCTCATCGGAAAACAATATTATAGTGGAGAAATCAGGAACCACTCCGCACTGCTGCAGAAACCAGTCGGAGAATTCATGTCGAGGAGCATAATCTGCTGGCCCCAATGCCTGCACCTTGCGCATGTGGTACGGATGCAGCAGCTGATCATGCATGACACGCCATACTGTGGAATTGGACACATTCGTTTGATGCGCAATGGCACGTGTGCTTGTTGACGCGTTATCATCCACATAATTCAGTACCTCTTCTTCGACAATTGGAGTGCGAACATTCCTCGGGTGACCAGCTCCCCCTCGTAGCTGAAATGTACCTGTTTCACGAAGTCGCTGAGTGACATCGGTGAAGGTCCGGTGATAAGGTTGACGTCGCGCAGGATATCTATCGTGGTACAACCGTGCAGCTGCTCTTGCGTTTCCTCTAGCTTCACCGTACAGCATGACCATGTCTATCATTTCTGCGTTTGTGTACTTTGCCATTTGACTAGTAATACGCGCAACATGCAGTGAAGTCGTGTGGACTGATGCAGTCTGCTCGTGGAGGGAGGGGAAGATAGTGATAATAAGAGTGGGGGAAAGGAGGGGGGTGAAGCAACACAGCTTTATTGGCTCCCTACCTGGCAGGAATTAACACTTGTCTTTGAAATTAAACATGCATGATTATCTCAGAAACGGGGAAAGCTAGACAGTTTCTCCAAGACACCTTTTTTGTTAATTTTGATTCCCTGTTTTGTAATCTTAAGTAAAAATTGGTAATACTTACTCTGACATATTTTATTTTAGAAAAAATGTGTTACAACCCCCCCCCCCCCTTTTTTTTACATGATGGGGTGGGTAACGGTAACAGCACATTTAGTTTATTAATGATCAAGGTTTCAATAAGTAGTATACAAAGATTCGTTGTAATACCCTAAGCAGTTTTCATAATATTTCACACAACAGTCGTTTTTAGCTCTATATTTAGGGGTGTATACCACCCTTAATATTGAAGATGGACCCTAGGTTGCTTATGAGAATTATTCTAATTTCACCCAAGGAGTATCCTGCCAAAGTTTGATGCAATGTTTTAGAAACACGTTGTATATATTTTACACTCTGTACTTTTCTCAGCTCGTCTTCATCCATAAATAGCCTTACTAGGCTTTATATTCTTCCTTGTCATAACCATAGCTTGATGTTTTGCCATGTTAAATTTAATTCCATGCTTTTACACTTCCTCATTCCATTTCTGCTTTTACTTCCTTATTCAATTCTCGTATATTTTTCTGTAATTCTACTTTATTATGCCCACCCCGTCCCCATACAATAAGTTATCATTAAACATCATCAGCTTCATAATTTATTCCTGTGCTCCCTTTCCTCTTTATATTCTCCTCATTTATTCTTTATATACTCCTCTTTATACTATGCTAAAAATTGTATTCCAACCCTTAATGACTTGACTAAACTCTGATCTTAATGAACTGACTAAGCTCTGATTTTATATTATGTGTCACACCATGATAAAACCAAATGGATCTAGCCTGGTACCTTTTAAGGTAAACAGAGGGGTTGCCTACATCTATATTCTCGGGATCATTATGAGTTTTTTTTAAAGTCTTGATTGAATTATTCAGTCATTTCGACCAAATTATCTAACAATTTGAGATAGCATTGTTTAATTCCACCAATCCATCACACAGAGAATCTTTGAGTATTTATTAGAGTTACACAAACGATAGTTTACTTTTTTATTATCCACGTCATTGGTAAAGTCAATTCAAGTAAGATAAAAACAACTAGCCAGGAAATTATATTTTTGGGGATTATAATTGATAATAATTGGTTGGAATACGCTAAAGATATTAAGAGTTATGTATAATACACATGGCTGAGATGTGTAACATAGCTCTGCTATATGCTAGGAAAATATAATAATGAATATCTTAAATGCACTCACCTCTGACATCGTAGATTCACAAGGGTACAAGTATGACCATAGCATAAAAGGATAGTAAGATATATAAACCAACAAATATAAGTAAGATCCAAGCGGTTTGTAATTTGTATGGTCATCTCCTGAATTTGGGGCTATCAGATAGAAAGTGAAGGTGGAAAGTATAATAAATACAGAGGTCACCCCTGTCAACACTTGGATGGAGTAGGCGGCGTTGACAAGACGAGCTACGCCGATTATTCCTGCACGGTGCTGTGACCACACAACCACCTCCTCACACTTCACGACGGAGCCGTCCAGCTGACGGTTGATATAGCTAAGATGTTCCCTCAACACCAGGACTAGAAACATGAACTGGACTTGTACCAGATGCAATGTAGATTCCGTGAAGAAAAGTATCATCAGTTGAAATCTACTCTCGTAAATATGATGGACATAGCTGGCCATCAATAAAATATTTCCAGCTACTAAGATAATATAGCACACTCGCTTTGGGCGAATGGAGTTAAAGTAGTCTTTCTGTATTAGAATTTCCAAACATAACATCTTGGAGATAATACTGGTTACGCTCGACTGAGAAAACAGACAGCTGACCATTGTCATGATGTAAGCGCAAATTAGTGTCGAGTACAAAATATTGAAAGAAATATTAAGCACGTTTGATAAACTGCGACTATTAGTAGCGTACGTGTGTATATATAAAATACAAATCATTAATGGAAATAAAAGTTTGCAACACATTTTCAAAACATTCGATGAAGACCTAAAAGATGGATGGTACCCATCAAATGAGAATATGCCATAAATGTATGAGATATAGTTGAGATGTTTGAGTGTAGAGTACTTGTCCATATTGAATGTGACTAGCAGTACCAACTAGAACTATAATGAACGCTTAACCGTAATGTCACATTACCCAACGATTCGTCAATCAATAAAACTTTATTATATCCATTAGACCCTACCAATTAATCTATAAAAATAATGGAAAGTACTTTAAATATTAAATAATCTACGAGAAAAGAAGAATTTTCTTAACATAATGTTGTCCATTGATTTTCTGTAGGATGTATAGCCAACAAACACTAAATAATAATTTTTAATAAACTAAATTGTTCTAAATTATCCCAATCACTCGAAATAATATAATGAACATGACACGTATTTTATAGTTAATTTGAGTTCATAACAATATTATACTATCGATCTAGAAAACTCGTAGTTCTCCCCAACTAGTTGTTAAGAGAAATTTAATTTATTTGTGGAACGCCAGCTAATTCTTCAGCAAACTCAATAATTTTGGGAGATTATGTCTTTAACCTCAGGACCGTTAAGTGTAATAGGACTGGAATCTTAGGCTCTGAGTTCTGAAGCTGGATAACTTGGGTACAATGTTACTGGGAATCTAGGGCTATTTGAATAAGGTAAGACTTAAGTGTGTGAATGTCAGTATGTTTATATTACATAATTGTTTGAACACATAGGCAAACAAATCAGGTATCGGTGACAATTTTACAAACAACACAATGATATATCACTGAAAAATAAAAATAGACAAAAAATGTTACAAATTATGAAACTACAATTATATAGAAGGATTCAATATTAAAATTACTACAATATATGTTGCCTTGCTGACTAAGAGAAAAAAGGGTATGCTGTATAGTATTAAAGTTAAAATTTGATTGGTAAAGGATAGTTCCATTGTGAATTGAGAAATAATCTGATTTTCAAACATGTATTGCGGAAGGGGGGGGG
>CABFWB010001176.1:136183-152518 GCA_902151455.1 Timema bartmani | reverse complement strand
TTATAGAAAAATATCTGTAACAATAAAAAAAAATTTAGAAAATTGAAAAATGACACCTGGACACGGGAATCGAACCCACAACCTTTGGCTCGATTCCCGTGTCCAATTTCTTCTTTTTAATTTTCAGAATATGATATCTATATGGAGAATTCCTCACTGAAATGTATAAATAATAGCTCCAGCTATTTGATTCTTAAAAAAAATTATATTATCTCCGTAACGTAAATGTAAATGACATCAAACATTAATAATTGTTTTTATTATTTAGTAATAAATCATTTTAAAATTACATAAACAAATAATTTGTTGGGTTATTTATGTGATCTATAAAAAATGTTTCACTTTATATTAAAGCGAATTAGTTCAAAAACCGTTTGGTTTGCTATTAATTTAAGGCCAAACATTTAGTAAATTATACCTATGTCAAGATTAGTTGCAGTCATTTTATCAACTAATTTAATGATGCACATTACACCAATAAAGGAGATTAATTTTTTATTACAGATGAATGAGAAAATATCTGAATAATAAGTGTACTTACCTCTGACATTGTAGATTCAGAGGCGTACACGCACGATAAGAATTGAAAAGCGATAAAAGTAAACCACAAAAAATGTGATATAACGTCTACCAACTCAACGTTTTGCCATTTCTCTATGAAATACAGCAGGCGGGTGAACGTGTTACTGGTGATAAGGGTGAAGATGTACATCACTGACACCAACACTTGTACGGAGTAGGCGGCGTTGACAAGACGAGCCACGCCGACAATTCCTGCACGGTGCTGCGACCACACAACCACCTCCTCCCACTTCACGACGGAATAGCCCAGTCTCCAATTGATGTGAGCAAGATGTTCTCTTATCGCCAGGACTAAGAAGATGAAATGAATTTGTACGAGAAACAATGCAGATTGTATAATGAACAAGACCAGAATTGGCCAAACAGAGCTGTACCAATGGCGACAGTAACTGGCAATCATTATAGTAAACCCAGCTGACAAGTAAACATAGGTAATTCTCTTCGGTCGGATATAATTAAAACCATCATTTTGGACGAGTCTTTCCAATGAGGAAATATTTTTGAGGATAGTGGTCACGGTTGGCTGGTAGAACGCACAGGTTATCATGATCAGGATATAAGAACCAAGGAGTATGCAACTATAAATGGTGCGAGAAATGATGATAATATTTGATAAACTACTAATTCTACACACTAGGATATTTACGCCAACTAAACAAACGATAATTGGAAGCGCAAATTTCCAAGACAATTTTAAAACTTTCCATGACGAATTAAAAGATGGATGGTATCCATCGAACGAGAATATGCTAAAAATGTTTGAGATGTAGTTGAGGTATTTTATGCTTGAGTATATGTCCATCTTGGAAGTACCTAGCGACTGGAACTGGTAGTCTATCTTGAACGGTAACACATTTATGAGTTGATTGATCCAAAGACACAACTAAACGCTCAATAAACTAAATTGTTATTAAAGCAATGGGTTTTAGTAAATATATATATATATACGTCCATCAACATAATTAAAGTGCTATATTTGTAGAGTATGTTATTTTATTATGTTAACAAATATTACCTTATTATTAAAGACAAATTGATTACCAATATTAGGAAATATATATTTTTGTTATGAGAGAAAGTATTCTAAAGAAATGTGTAGCTTGTAATCAGAAAAATTTGTATTTATTTCGCATCAGGCAGTTGAGTGTATAATATATATATTGAGGATGATGTATAGGTGTAATTTTTTTATTTAAAGAATATAAAAAATATATTTATAATTTAAAAAAGGATTTAATTTACAATATAAATGTTATTATCTGAAATATAAAATCATATCAAGTGATACAAAATATATTCTACACATATGTAAGAATATGTGTTTAAAACATTCAATTATCACCTAAAAGATTTAAAACAAATTACTATAATGATGGCACATTTTTTCAAATTTCGTTATTTATGTGACTATAGGCCTAGAGCTTTTGATGGAAGAACTGAATTTTAAAATATTAGTCTTGATTAATTTTGAGATGTCCTTAAACAGTAGAGATATGTCTCCTTTAATTGCTATGTAATGCAAAATGAAAATAATTTTGAAAAAAAAAATTTTTGAGACTGAACAAAAAAGTATTATTTGGATGAAATTTGATGATTCTTTCTTACCTAAAATTTTTAATTCCATTCTCCTGGCTTGTAATTTGGCCGCTTAGTTTCACTTAGATTACATAAAGATGGCTAGTTTCAACCATTTTAATTAAAGTACATAGATTATGGTGATCCTTTTAGAAATGAGAAAGATAACACAATTTTACCTGATGAAAAAATATATTAATTCACAGAGCAAGAAAATAGGAAATTTAAAATTAAGAAAAATGTTGAGATTTTTTTTAAGGAAGCATACACTACAACAGTAATAAGAAGCAAAATAGTTGAGTAATTGGGGAATGTGCTGATAAGGGAGAAGGCAATTATCAAACGGGTGTATTTTGGAAACCAGAGGGATTAGACCACTGGGAAGACTTAAGCTCTGTTTGGGTGATGGAGTAAGGAGTAAGGAGTAAGGAGTAAGGAGTAAGGAGTAAGGAGTGACCTTAAAGCACTGGATGTAAATGAGACTACTGCTGGCGACATGAAAGCTTGTAAGAGTCTAAAGGCAAGAGTGAATCTATGAACTGAATGCTGTTCAAATTGCCAACTAGATAAAGGTAAAAAAAAATTATATAAACATTTATGAAAACCTCTAAACTTAAACTTTTATAACCTTGCAATTTTGAAGGTGTGTGTTTGTTCTTATATTACATGTTCAAAAAAGTATATGTTTGGTTACATGAGATGTGTTAAAAAGTGTGGGGATGAATAAATAATAATGTAATTTTATAGAATGCTTTTTATAATCAAACACTTATCAAAAACGTCAGAAAAGAATCAATTTTTTTTCCATTTGTATGATTTGTATTTTGAGTCTAATGTGAAACAAGTAATGTGACTAATGCCGGGAAAACGATACAATTAAATTTATTTAATTTAACGTAACGTTTACTTAAAGTTAACTTAACTTAAGAAAATAGATGTGTTATCACGTTTCACGTAACTTAACGTAACAACCCGAGACAAACATCTCCATTCTAGAGTATGTGTTTTAATATGTGATTTGTACTATTTGTATTAGTGTTATTGATCTGTAAATGTTTACTGTTTTCTACCGATATTATAGATATTAATCACTATATTTTTTGAACAGATTTTAATGCTTTTGTGATCATGATTATATTGGTTGATTTATATTTTAATAAGAAGTATCATTTTTGAAAGCAATACATTATTCCATTCTATATTATAAAAGCTTTGTGGTTTTAACTACTTTACAATATTTGAATTGAATCTCTTCTATAACGTTCTATAATGATACGATACTAGCGCTTAATATAATTAAATGTACGATCACTAAAGCTAAGGAATAGACCTTCGTCATAAAACCAACAAACGATCTAATAAATAACCCTGTAGACATCACTCGCATAATGATTGGCTGGCTAGATCACGTGATACCCTTCAAGTAACGTTCACTCAACGTAAAAGACCTCCCAGGACATCTATTAAGTTAAGTGAACTGCAAGTCAACGTTAAGTTAACTGCATCGTGATCACCTCCATTTAAAAACACGAGGAGTTCCATTACGTTAAGTTGCGTCAAGCTAACTTTAAGTTAACGTTAAGTTGATTGTGATCCTGGTATAATAGATATGTGACGTACTTTTGTGAGTGTGGCAATGACCTTTCGAGTTCCTTATGCTATTGATTAAATAAGTGCATTCTTACTATTCATTAAGTATATTAAGTTGGCCTTGTTGAGATAATTAAAGTCTTGAGTCTTGTAAAGTTCACGATTGTCTTCTTGGATGGCATTAATATTGGAATTGGAGAAATATAATAAAGTAGGTGGTTGAGACAGCAACGAACTTTAAAATAAAATTTACTTATGTACCGAAAATTTAAACTTATCAGCATACTCTAAAAGATATCTATTGATTGGTATTTTCACTACGGCCGTTTAAAAAATAAGATATATTATTACTATCAATATAATTAATATGCTAGTAAATGATATTGAAAATGGCACTTGGACACAAGAATAAAACCCTGGTATTTTGCTTTATACGCATTCTGTGATGGACAAGATTAAACAGTCGGCTACATAATGATCGATTAATTAAGATCGCAAGTTACTAGTTAATGCAGCCACCTTGGATTCAGGAGAAATTTTTGTTTTCATTAGTTCAATGACATTGTACGGATGTGTATAACATAAATGATTAAATAGTTGATATAATTATTAAGTGCTGTTATAGACGCATCCAAATATCATTTTCCTTATATTTTAAATGACAATTAGACCCGGGAATTGAACCCAGGAACTTTGGCTTAGTATGAATTTTTTTTTTGTACTGAATAATACAGAATTGCCCCATGCCTGTCCAGTCCTGAGTTTGATTGCCGTCTCTAAGTTTCTTTTATCAATTTAAATTATCTAATATTTAGATACAGTATTTAACATGTATAATAGTTTGTCTTATTTATCTACCATATTATGCGCATGTGTACAGTTGTCATTGTACTTTTGGTAGCATAAGGCTCTCTCTAGATGAATATGGCTGCGCTATCTGATATCTCACGATATTAATTGATAACTCACATGTAGCTGACGATTTCCACACTGTCAGCATAGAATCTGCTTTAAAATATAAATGAATAAATACCCTGTGAGAGCGACGACTACTGGATAGCTAGGTAGTAAGAGCATCGGTATACTGGATAGCTAGGTAGTAAGAGAATTGACGTATTGGATAACTAGGTAGTAATAGAATCGGCGTAGTAAGCCAAAGTTCCAGGGGCTCGATTCCTATCTCCTAAGATCATATTTTAACTTAAATTAAATAATTAAATCTAATAAAAAGAATTTGTAAAATAACTTACAATAATTTTTTGCTCTTTAATTTTTGTTTGTATATGTAAAAATATTAAATATATAGCACAATCTATTTGATACTCTAAAATGATAGAGCATGAGGAAATATTCTGATACAATCGGAAGGAGCTATAATGGGAAGTAGTTTATTAGTAACAAAATAAGTACACCTGGCTAGGATTTAAACCACAACTTCCATATCACTGCCAGCTAGAATTAAAGTTTGAAATTTATAATATGTGGCTAAATGCGTGAATAAAGTGCTATACACCTAATTAAAGTATCTTGAATAGATAAGTTTTCCACTCTCCCTCCACACAAATATGGGTACGTTTCCTTTATCATTTTTAATACCTATAACTCTTAGTGTAATTAGTACAGAAGCTTAAAACCCGAACGGGTAGAAAAAATATATATACATTATAAGCATTAGAGCTCAAACTTCACTTACAAAAACAAATGGTCCTGTCGTAAGACAGAACACTAGTAATAATAATAATAAAAGCAACATTTGTGGCTATCTGGTCTAAGGTGTAATTCTGTTAATACGATATAGAGTTCTTGTGATTTCCTGAACGGCAGGGCGAGGGGGGAGGGAAATGATTAAAATTTCTTCAGGTTTCACTGAAGTTTTTTTAAATACTTGTTAATTTTCAATGTGACTTTCCTATCTAGGTTTGTATAAACGTGAGTGCATTCCTATAACACACATTCTTCATATATTGTCCTTAAATTAAACCGTTTATAGCCTTGATTAAAAAATCATTCTCTTTTTATAAATTCACTTTATTGTTGCTAGTAGAAATACATTAACTCACCTTTTAAATAGGATAGAATGTAAATTTTAAAATCATAGACTGCTTCCATAAATAGGTAGCTAAATTGCTGAGGAATCAAACAGCCAAACCTATTATTTATGCTTTTAGTGAGGATTACTCCATTTAGATATTATATTCTGAAAATTGAAAAATGACACCTGGACACGGGAATCGAACCTGGGAACTTCGACTTAGTACGTCAATACTCTAACCACTGAGCTAATCGGGAATCATCCCGTGCCCAGGTTCATTCTTCACTCATGTTTTAAAGCAGCGTCTATGATGGACGTGCGGAAATCGTCGGCTACAAATGTGTGATTTACTAAGATCACGAGCTATCAGATAACGCAGCCACCTTCGACTCGGTAATTGGCTTATTGCAGCCATTTGTACATTTCTCGATAGCTCAGTGGTTAGAGCATTGGCGTACCTAGCCAAAGGTACCGGGTTCGATTCCCGTGTCCAGGTGTCATTTTTCAATTTTCAGAATATAAATTGCTGACGTTTAAAAACCTCACATTATACAAGAGGTGGTTTAGATACCAACCTATTCAAGTGTTAATTTATTCAAACACCCTTTATTTGATCAATATATTTAATCTTATTAAAGAGTCTAATGGAACGTGTTGTAAAAGTGACCATCACTATAAAATTATTGTTGTAATAATAAAGTGTTTGTTTGTGTCTTCGCTTAAAATATTGTTGTTGACTATCTTAATTGAACTCAAATATGAATTTTATCTAAACCTTCATAATAATCAATTTAATTTAAGTCAATAAATAATATAGACGAACAAGGCCCAAATGTTCATGATATTGACACAACTCTCTTTAATAATATTATCTTGACCTGCTTCGGTGGCTGAATATTCTAAGGGTCAACGGTCCCCAACATATTGAGTGGAGGTCCACTTTAGGATATTGAAAGTGCTAGATGGACAGGATCGAAAAAGAGACATACATTATTATATGTGTATATATTTATTGAAACAGGATGTTCCCGCAATAAATAGACAATTTTGAGAAGTGGTGGTTGATTGAAAAACCAAACCAAAATATTATTTTGAGACTGGCTCTTTTCTCGCGTACTTTCCAAGCAAACAGCAAAAAACTAAATAAAATCAAGATTAAGGTATTAAATAGAATACTTTATTTTTTTATTAATTTAATGTGCATTTTATGAGCCGATTGATTATATCATCACATGATAATTTTTATAAGTGAAAGCGAAAGAGCCAACTAATTTAGCCGGGAAAGGTATTTTCTCATAACTGGCATGGTTCTTTTAAATGCCACAATCGACATTGGATCGACAGCTTTGCATCCCATCTGAAGGAAATTGTGCTACGGATTTATTATCACTCAAGACTTTGTTAGGTTATCTATGTAGGGGTGTGGGAAAGTAATATTCCACCGTCCGGAACATACTAAGAGGTTATGGTGCGTACCCAAAAACGGCTAGAAATAACTAGTAAAGACAAATCCACTAGGTACCTGAAAGGAAAATTAGGGCAACGCCTTGGGTAGACTTTGCTAATCTCTAAGGCTGATTCTCTTATTCGATTCACATTGTTTGCCATCATAAATAGAGGGGCCAACCCCACACACCCTTGGAGCAGGGATGTGGCAAGGGGGAAAGAAGTTCTGGATCATCCAATGAGGCTTGGGGTATTGAATGAAAGGAGTTTGTGGCATGAACAAACGATTGTAAGTAAATGGAAGCCTCAGGTTTAGTCGAATGTCTCTTCATCGTGGTCGCCAGATTTTCTGCCAATTATGACATTAGATGGTACGTATTTATAGCCCTTAACCTGAGAGTTGGTTGATCCTCAACAGTTCCGCCGTCAGCTGTAGATCCTAGGCAGCATTGAAAAGGCGTAGTAGGGAAATGAGGAGTTAGGTAGTTCCCCCTCATTGAGCCAGAAGGTACTATTGCACATCATTCTGTAAATCCCACTGAAGTGCATACACCAGCTGATCTTACAAACGAAACCTTCCCTCCTATTCATTAGAGGGCCTGACCGTTTATTGAATGTATCGTTCCAACTTCTGCCAATTTCATATTTGTCAGCAAAACTAGGGATTCTGCGACGGATATAACATAACATTTAAAAGAGGATAGAAGGTAAAGGCCTACTACACACTTACCAGAAAACTTTAGACCTAAAATAATACAATTAAAACACAACAGATATGTAATTTCTGGGGTACAACAGTCTCATTCTTCAGCAGAGAAGAGTAAAACACATAATTACGTTATTTTGTGCTTTGTTGTGTTTTAATTGTGAGATCTTGAGGTCTACAGTCTTCTGGTAGGTGTGTATGATTTATCTTTCTATCCTAATTTCAATGTTTAATTTAATACTAGGTTGACCTGGCGGTCTAGGGGTAAGGTGTGGGACTTTTGTGCTGGGGGTCCGGGGTTCAATACTTGGTCCCGATACAGATTTATCTGATTGCCAAACCTTTCCTTCACCTCTGACAAGACGTGTATTAATCACAACTTGTGATTGTGAGGAATACCAGGCCTCCACCGTGGTTTGGATCCCACGTTAAACTGTAGGTCCTCCATTTCATCTTACAATCACCCTACCATTAGTACCATTACACATTAGCGTAAGTGCGTATAACCCGAACGGATAGTAAGACGCGGTGATAATAGTAATAATAATAATAATAAAATTAATACTGCCCCGTTAGGCACTATTTTTCCTTTGTTTACATACCGACTGTGACTGATAAATGAAATTAACAACTTGCTCTAGCCCATACCACAAGATATATTGAATCGTAAAAAAAAGGCTTATCACAGATAAAGATCCTCTGCTTCAGTTAATGGTAGGATAGCCACATCCTTTGAGGGTGGATCATGGCCTTCCTAGTACATTAGATGGATATCCTTAAAGCCCCCTAGACCGGGTCTGTTCTAATAGTGTTTCCTTATACTCTTCTGGGGAATACCCTTTGTGGGTTTTAATTATGATACAGTTTATATAATATAAGCACCGTGGATCCCATCAAGTCGGGACTGTGTGCATATAATCCATTTACCTTGGAACTCAGTATTATTACCTTATGGTCTTATATTATTTGAGGAACCAAAGTGGAACTATGAAAGATAGGCTTGCTACCTTTTGGAATAAAGAGTGTACATACTTTCTCACATAGTTTATAATACTTTGAAGCAATAATTTCTAACATAAATTAAAAGTAGTTTCTTAATTTTTTTTTTCCCCTAAACACTTGAGAATTGTACAATATTGCGACACTTTCTCTATAGGAGAAAGTAAAAACCATTTTATATATATTAAGGTATTAATAAAACTAAGTATTAATTTACTTTATACATGTTTAATTAATTGCTCAATTTATATGTTAAACATTGACATGAGTTAAAAAAACAAATCCATTTAATTAGAAATATACACATTGATAATATTGACCTTAAATAATTTAGAATACATTTTGTTTACAGTGTGATGTGATTTGATTTTTACAGAATAAAAAATATCGCTAACTATTTTGGTTACTAATATTTGTGAAATAACATGTTTGTTTTTTATCAAATAAAATAATATAGAATTTTGGTTACTTATTCAAACATTATTTGTTTTAATATTATCTAGCTTAAAGTTAGTTGCTTTTATAAAAATGAATATTGCGAAAATGAAAACTAAGGATAAACTTCGCTTTTAGTAATCTCTAGTAAATTTAATATGTATCTTTATGTTAATGTATAAAATGGTAAATTGATTAAATAGCGTAATAATTGGTTTCGTTTTCTCGCAAAAAAAAATTTATCATAAAAAGCACTATTATTTTCTTCTTCTTTTTGTGAAAGGTATGTCCTTTATTCATCTTGGGGCAAAGTAAGTCAATTTGTGAAACCTTGCTATAAATTACTTTGAGCCATACAGTTTTAATTATAAAACGGGGTGAGATGGAATTAATTAGACAATTTGTGCTAAGGACAGTGATGGACAACGTGCTGAGGTTTGTCTGACGTCCAGTGAAGCTCACCTGAATGAAATTATCTCCGAAAAGTGTTAATTTTCAAGTTACTAATCATCTAATTGTTTTGGCCCCACCCTGTATATAATAATCAAATTAGTTGTGAACGAATCTCCGGAAGATCCACTTGACCTGCTTTAACTTCATCTCGACAGATTAATTTTGGTGGGAATAGCTTTAAAATTTCATCGATAATAATATCTAAGGCTTAAATACATATTTATGTTTAAATTATAGTAATTTAATAATGTAATGTATAGTTATATAAGCCTAAAATGTAACATTATTTTCTTTACAGATTATTCATTTGAATACCTTCCACCAAAATATCTCGGAAAACAACGCATTTCAGAAAATAATGTTTTAAACAAAAGTTGTTTGGTTTTGAGAAGGAAGTAAGGTGTTAAGGCAGATATGACCTTAGGTGATGTCAAGGTCACTTCTATCTATTAAATAAGACTCCCTATTATCTTATTACATATTCTTGTAGATCCCGTCATGACATTTTTAAAATTGTAATTTTAATCTTTTTAAAGTAAAAGCGAACACAAGAAATGATTTTCACAAATTTTTGAATCACCGGGTGGTTCGGCATTAGAATTCGGCCTATTAAAATATAGCTCAGGAAGGTACAAGAGTATTTGTGTGTAAGATCGAAAACTAAAAATTGTTTTTAATATCAATGCAAGTTACAAATCCATTAGTTGTATCATTTGCTTTCTACCGTTTACATTTAATTTTGGAAAATTGTTTACACTCTCTAAGAGAGAACAGAATTGATTTTTCTATATGGAACCAAGGCTCAATGTGCTTGAAGAACGGCAGCAACATTCAACTAAAGACATGAGGATAAAAATATCACATCATATTTCAAAATTAAAAGAAACTGGATCCATCACAAACAAAAAATGGACCGTGTATTAAAGTATTAATTCAATTAACTTAAGTGGAAATTTTGGTCACTTATATGGCAAATCCCAAAAGTTCAGTGTGGGAAATTGTTTAAAGCTTCTGGTGTATTAATTGGTTCGGTACTTAAGGTACTAAAATTAAATTAGCTTCATCCCTATGAAATTCACTTACATCAAACACTAAGCGAAGATGATTCTGATAGGCGAGTACAGTTTTGCGAAGAAATTATCGAATTATTGAATGCAAATCAATTGCTATTAGAATGCACTGCTTTTCTGATGAGTGCACTTTTTTCTTAAATGGTTTTGTAAATAAGTACAACCGTCGTTATTTGAGGGATCAAAATCCTCGTATTTTTCTGATGAACATACACAATTGCCAGAAAAGATAAACGTGTGGGAAGTTAAATTTGGTGACACGATTATTGGTCCGATATTTAGTAACGAAAATTTGACACTAGGAAAATACTTGGAAATGGTTTAAGAAGCTATTCATCCTCTCATCCTAGAAAATCAAATAGACAAACGTTAAAACATGGAGCTTAATGAAGATCTTTAACATTTTCAGACAGATGAGCCCCCTTCACTATGCATTACGCGTTCGTTAATGGTTAGACAACATATTTAATGGACAACGGACTGGCAGAAGAGGACCAATTTAGTGACCAGCAAGGTGACCTGATTTAACGAATCTAAATTTGTAATGGGGACATTTTATTTCTAAAATTTATGACACTAAACCAAGAAATTTTAAAGACTTTAAAAATAGAACAATGGCATTATTTAGCTCAAAATGGAGAGCACTTCAAAAACCTCCTTTAAATGTAAATTAATAAAGTGTTTTTCTTAATAATTATTTTACAAATACTCATAAACGTTAACAAATACACGTGTGTGAGCACATAGCACAAAAACGCTTGTAACTTCCCAAAATATGTTTGAATAGGCCAAGATTCTAATGCCGTCCCGATGCCGGTGACTCAACAACTTATGAGGCTCATTTCTTGCGATTGTTTTTACAATAAAAATCTTAAAACCACCGTTTCTAAAATGTCACAATGTGATATACAAGATATGTAATAAAAAATAGGGAGTTTCATTAAAAAAAAATCAAAGTGACCTTAACGTCACCTTAGCAACGGCACTCAAGGTCACACCAGCCTTACCACCTTAATTTTCCCTCAGAAACAAACAGCTTTTGTTTAAAACATTTTTTTCATAAAATGCATTGATTTTAGAGATTTTTATGGAAATTTTTCAAATGACCACCCGGTAGACTATTGCTCGATCTTATAAGCTACACCATAGTGTTATTCATTGAGGTAAGACTGTCACTTTCCAGGGTAAACGTGGTGTACATAGCAAATTAATCTTTAAAAGAGCAAAAATCTGCGGTATTTGAAATGCATGCTGTGATATTTATTTGAGTCATAAGCGAATACTTAAAAATTTTAGAAACATGTTTGCAAATAATTTTATTAAATTAACTATTGTGTCTATATATCTACAAATATGCAGTTTATAAATATTTGTTTCCAAAACACAGTTCTTTAAAAAATCAGGGAAAGATAAGTAGTCAGACGAGGTGAAATAAAAATCTGAAAAATATACTTGAACCTAAATTAGGTAGGTTTCAAGAATATTCCATAAATTTCTACTAGGCTTCGCATTGAACCTAAATAGGAAACATTTCACAAACCTTGCATAAGTCAACTTGTTCCGAGTTTCTTTAATTGTATACATCAAATGAGTTTGTCCCGTTAATTAAATCAAGACATCGTTTTAAATCAATGTCATGTCTGTCTATAGAAATAGGTGTGGATGACATTTGGAACTGGATTTGAATGACTAAGTAGATGGTTGAAGCAGCAACGATCTGAAACCAAAAGTTGATATCTTGAGCCAATCTTATAGAATTTCCTATTTTGGTTTTCATCTTAAATACCCTATACCAGTGGCCATGTTGACTAAATGCTAAGTTCGTCTAGTATAGTTTGTAGGGTTTCGAATCTCGGTCAGTTTAAAAAGAGGTTTTTTTTTTAATGGTTTATAATTATTCCTTCTCGTAAATACTACCTTCGTTTAATTTTTTATTTCCATTTATTTGAGGTATTTAACGTGCACTTTCTGAACCTACTGAGTACATAGGTGGCAAAAATGACATCGAAAAGCACCAAAATTGCAAAGAGCATCAGAAAAAAGAAAGAAGTTCCCGTATGACAGCATGTCTAAGAGCATATTTAAATACCGATCAAAGAGAATTGTATGAGCCACAGTGAAAGGGTCAACCAAATTTTCCAGGAAAGGTGTTTTCACACACCTTCCGGCTATTTTTTTCATGCACATTTGACATGAGACTAAAGATTATACTTCCCCTCCGAAGGAAGTTGTGCTACGGATTTCTATCTTTCAATAAAAAATCTTGGTTCAAACCATGGATCTTTTTTTTTTTTGTGGACTTTATAAAATTTAATCTGAATATGTTATTACTTATTAGCAGTGAAATATTTACTTACAGAATGGATAAGACTATAATCCAGAGGAAATAATCCACAGGCTGTGAATTGTATCCGGTTGTGTAGAAGTTGGAGAGAAAAATGTTTCAACTAAAAATAAATAAACATATATATTAATAAATAATTTTTTATTTTGAAAATATGCAAGACTATTAAAATTGCAATAAAATTAATGATAGGACAAAATAGTATTTACTTTAATATAATCAATTTTATTTGTAACAACACTTTTTAATTTCAGCTATAAAGATTTAATAGTCTTAAATTATTTTTAATGAAAAAACCCACTGAGGATGATAATGAAACCTCAAAAAATCTAATTTCTATAAAATCCATTTAACCACTTTTCCTGCAGCACCGGGTATAGACAAATGGCAAATCAGACATGGTTTTATACATTCTTTCACAATATAAACTTGAAGTTAAAAATTGTCATGTATCTAAAAGTTTCTCTTTGTGATAATTAAAAAATCTGTTATAAATAAAATATAATCTATACCAATATTCAAGTAATTTATTATTATTATTATTATTATTATTATTATTATTATTATTATTATTATTATTATTATTATTAGCACCGCGTCTTACTACCCGTTCGGGTTATACGCACTTACGCTAAATGTGTAATGGTAGGGTGATTATGAGATGAAATGGAGGACCTACAGTTTAACGTGGAATCCGAACCACGGTGGAGGCCTGGCATTCAAGTAGTTAAAACACATGGTTGTAGGGAAGGAGAGGGATTTATGATATTGAAATTTCCCGTATTTTTTAATGTGAAGTTTAAAGATGGACTTGTATCAAACTTCAAAAAAATTACTATAGAGGAATTGTCTTCTTAAAAAATTTGTTAGAACACTATAAATAGCTTCTAGAGGCATTTAATTTTCAAACAGTTTCAAGGCAAATGTCACTCTAAATGGCTTTAAGAGGCATCCGGGTTATGAAAAAATACCCTTATGAGGCCACTTCAAATAGCTACAACAATAAACATATATATTTATTTTTTATTCAAGCGAGGACCAATCCTATTAGTTTGTAAAATCCTTCACTTTTCAAAAATGTGTTATGGGAGAGCACTTTCAATAGCTTCTTAAGGCATTTAATTAAAAACCAATCAAGGCGAGGATTATTCCAAAAATGTCTCCAAGGGCATTCAATTTTAAAAATTGGCTGGTGGAAGTCCATTTCAAATAGCTTTTGAAGACGTGCAATTTTAGAACAAAAATCAGGTGAAAATCACTCTAAATAGTATCTAGGATATTCCGAATTTTAAAAAAAAATTCTCGATGAGAACCATTTCAAGTATATTCTAGGGAATCTAATTTATAAAAAAAAGTTCTGGTAAGCACATTTTAAATAGCATTTAAAAGCATCAAAATTTTCAAAAAATTTCAGAAGGTGGACTACTCCAAATAGCTTCTAGGAATATCCAAATTTCAAAGAATTTCTGGTGGAGAACTATTATAAATATTGGCCTAGAATTTTCATAATTTTCCAAACGTCAACCACTACAAATAGCGCTTATGAAAATCTAATTTTCTAGCACTAACTGGGGGAGGGGAGTACGGTAGAAAGTCTTTAAAATAATTTTGTGACTTCCCTTCTCCCCCTTATTAGCAAATAAAGTTCCACCACTACTACATAAAATAACAATGTTCTTATTTCTTAGGGTTTAACATAAGTCTTAAAATCATGACATAAACTTACAATTTTGACCCCACCCCCCTCTCAACCAAAATAAATTCTTTATGCGCACATGTTGACAAAACTTTTTATATCTATATATAAACGCTCAAATGGCAACATTTGTTCATAGTTATTTGTTATTTTATGTATCTCCCTTAGTTCAGGGAGCTATCTCATAACGCTTGTTTTTTATTGCGTGATTAGGATTGGAAGTGATTAGTAAAATGGGGATCGTTTTTTCTATAACTCAGTCCCGTGACGTCTGTTAGGGACCATACATGTATTACGTAACTCACTTGAGGGGTGGAGGAGTCTATCGTAGCGTTACGCTTCTTGACATGGGGGTGTTTAGGTTAGCGTAACGTAACGAAGTTTTAGTTTATAAAACAAACAATAAAAATAAAGAATTGTTTTGAATTTATAAAATTAAATTCAATGAAATAGATAGACTACTAAAGAGTGTTTCATTAAGTTATTAATTTGTATTTCATTTATTTGCAGGAGTAGTCTACTAAATTATTTTTCATATTCTATTCCAAAGATGCGATCAATCAGATGACACTTTCACGTTAATAAAACTATGATTGACAGGTTGCAGGCCGCATTTTACCGCTTTTTAGCGTTCACTAACCGAATACATAAGAAATACAAATAAAACTGTTTTACTAGAAATTGCATCCTTTATTCAAAATCCTATTTATTTTAAACTTGTAAGTTCCAAAGTGAAAATAACTAGTCTACTAAAAAAAAAAGTCCATCTGAAATGACATAATGAAAAGGTGTTTTTTTTTATAGTTGAAACTGGAAGCGTTACATATCTTAAGGAGGGGCTGCCAAAGCATTACGGAGCGTGATAAGGAGCGAGAAGGTAAAAAAAAAGGCCTAAAATTGCGTCACGTAATATAAGTATGGCCCCTTACGCGATTTCGCGCGAGTAATACCTATCACTACAAGATCCCCTTGTTGTTGAGATTAAATCGATTAACATTTTACAAAGGATAATAAGTTCAAGAACGGGGTATTTTTAGGGTTAATTGATGGTTAGAGGGTGTGGAAACTATTACTGAAACGTAACGTTCGTTTTACTAAGCTTTTTAAGAATTGGGAGGCTTACCTTTAAGGCTAAATCACAGAAGCGCGAATATAAGAAAAAACTGTTTATCTCTAAAAGCAATTCAGAGGATGTTAAGCTGAAAAATAGAGATTTTTTATCATAGTTCAATATACTTTTTTTTTTATCAATTCGTCTTAATAAATGTTCTGATTGTACGCAATACAGCTAAAATTACCCACCTCGGTGGCGTAGTTGGCTAACGCGCTAGTTTCATGATGAGCTTGACTGCCGAGAATGGGAGATCGAGGTTCGAATCTTAGTCGGGTGAACTGGGCTGGGGGGGT
>CABFWB010001176.1:117593-136074 GCA_902151455.1 Timema bartmani | reverse complement strand
GGCACTTTCCAAAATTGTTTTCCACTCTTCCTCCACGCAAAATACAGGTTCATCTCCTCTAAATTCAACCTTCCCAATTCCTAATCCATTAGTGAAATTAGTTCTTAAGCGTATAACCCGAACGTGTAGTAAGAAGTGATGCTAGATAATAAATAGATAAAATAGCTTTTATACAGTTCACATTACACATATTAATTATATATTCATACAAACAAATATTGGATAAAGTTGACTTACTATTTAAAATATTCACATATTTAATTTAAATTCATTTAGAATGTAATTTTTTTTAAACTATGTATAAAATAATTTGCATATAAGTATTAAAACGTATTTTTTTTATCTAAAAAAGAATTAGGTTACTACAAACTATATGATGTACTGATTAATACAAATTGTTATAGGTTATAACTCATCTACCCCCTAGTGCTGGATTTAAAGGGGTATGGGGGCCACAAACCTCCACAAGAAAGGGAATATTAACGTTAAATATTTTTATTTTAGATACCTTCTTGTTTTGTGACTATAGTAATGTTGTTCCTGCATTAAATAATTAGGTCAAACAAATTTATGGCCATGCAGTTTAAATTAAAAATAAAAAGCTTTCCGACACCTAAAAGATATATCAAGACCCTGTTGATCATCAACAAGTTATCGTGTTAATAATTGTGTGGTGAACTGGTGGTCTAGGGGTAAGGTGTCAGACTTCTGTGCTGAGGGTCCTGGGTTCAATCCTCGGTCCCGGCACAGATTTATCAGATTGCCAAACCCTTCCTTCACTCTGAGAAGACGTGTATTAATCACAACTTGTGAATGTGTGGAATGCCAGGCCTCTACCGTGGTTCGGATTCCACGTTAAACTGTAGGTCCTCCACTTCATCTCACAATCACCCTACCATTACACATTAGCGTAAGTGCGTGGAAACCGAATGGGTAGTAATACGTGGTGGTAATTATAATTTTGTAAAATCCATCTGTTGCTTAGTATATTTTCCTTTCCTCAGATATTCTATGATGTAATTCACACGAGTTTATGGGGGAACCCCACACTCTTTGCCGCCCCGAAGATCCCGCATACGTAAATCTGACACTTTACATCACATTATGTTTTTTATAAACATCTTACTACTCGTTACTACATGTCTACTACCCGTTAGAATTAGAAATATAATGTACTAGCTACTCCAAAGTATTAGGAATGTGGAAGATTTTTTATTTATGTTAGCACCGCGTCTTAATACCTGTTTGGGTTATACGCTTATGTATTACTTACGCTAATGGTTTATAGAGATTAGGAAGATTATATTCAGAGGCAGTGTACCCTCATTTGCCTGGGAGGAGATAAAGAGAAAGTGGAAATAAATTTATCTAACAACACCCTCAGTATATCCTACCGATATTCAAACCTCGACTTCACAGTCATATGTGGTCTAGTCTAGTGTTAAAGTATCGCCTTAGACCATGAGGCCACCAAAGTGCATCTATACAGATACTATGTTTGTCTAGTAAATAATATATCTTCAAGTTGGTACTGTACCTCATTTCGCAGAACACCATCCTTTGTGCGTCTAATTAGCTTGTGAACCAGTAGAGCTGTCTCGTTTGCCTTAAACAAAAAACACTCATCATTAATACAAAGACCTATTTAATCAAGATATATTTTATTTTTATTGGAAAATGACACTTGGACACTGGAATAAAACTCGGTACCTTTGGCTTAGTTCTAACCAATGAGCTATCCAAAGTCTTCACGTCTCCTGGATCATAGTTAAAGCATAGTTTTAGGCAGAGTATGTGAGGGACATGCAAAAATCGTCAGATACATATTATGATCAATTGATTTAGAAAACGAACTAGAATATAACGCAATCCCATTAAGCTCAAGAGGGGTTTATGTTGCCAATAATATAATGACAACTGTACTAATGCACATATCCATATAATATTCTTTAAAATAAAAATATACACCTGGAAACATATAGTGCACAAATGTTCTACCCACTGATATATCCATGAACATCACATGTCCACTATTGCAATTGAAATAAATATTGAGTAAATAAATATAGCGGCAACTTATCCGAACGTATGATATGAAGATTTATTTAGTAAATTTTATTTTATGAAATTGTTAAATTGCAGGTACAGGCATTTAAAAAATATGGTCAACACATTGTACTATCTTTTGCATCTATCATTTTTCCTGTTGATGTAAATATCCCAGTCATCTTTAAATAAACTCCACACCGCTTAATATACATTTATATTTTTAGCACCATTTCAAACTCTTCAGGTTATACTTTTATGTTTTAACTACGCTAATTAGTAAGGGATGAGGAATATTGAATTTATATTAAGTGTACACGCATTTGCGTGGAAGAATATTGAAACACTATTATAGAAAAACCACTCTCAGTACACCTAACAGGGATTAAAGCACCAATCTCTCGGTCATTGGCAGTCTAATTTAACATGAGCGACGCCTTGGGCAATACGGAAACCAGGGGAATTTGGATAATATTAATTTCGCTAATCCATAAATTATTTAAGATATTAGATACTAATAAAACAAAAAATAGCTTGTGCACAGCACACAATTTTAACCCATTATTTGGACTACTTCTTACTTAACATTTTAAGGCACAGAGTGAAAATATTTACAATTCGTGTTCCTTCGTCCACCCCATTTTACTCCTCGATGAAAAATGGTCATTCAGCATGACACCACATAAACAGGAAACAAGTTCATATTTAACTTTAGAACAAAATATACAAATGGTGTAGCTCTCATTACCACCCCATCCCTAAGACATTTTAACTGTCACACAAAGTTAAATACACCTTCCTACGGCTTTAACTTTTAACCTAAAGACTAGAATGAGAAATTCCTACACATTGAGACATTAATAATTCTTCATTATTGCTTACTTCTAAGTGCTCATTGGCACTCTTTAAATCTCCAAATGTCACTATTTGACAAACAATCTTAATAAAAGGAATAATAGAAAATTAAATAAATAAAATTAATTTCAACAAAAGAACGGTCTGGAATGCAATTTTAAAAAAGAATTATAAAATTTAAAAGCATTTAATTAAATACCAGAACGTTTATAAACCTAGATACTTATATTTTCCAATTCCTGTTCTTGATATTAGGCATTTTGTTTTTTAAGTACCTGTTTCAGTTTTGATTATTAAAAGATGCCGTTAAATTTCAAGTTCTAGTTTCAATTCGACTACCTGGTTTTAACAACAGTGAGTGTACTCGCCTCTGAAATTGTTGACTCGCTAGACGTTAGGCTTGATAAAAGGTGACAAACGTTGAGAAGCATCCACGACAAATAAATTATCAGGCCTATTATCTCATTTTTTTGCCACTGGTATGATATTATAAACACGTGTTTATGCCTGAAAGTGGAGCTAGTGGCAGTGATGAATATCGACGTCACTGACGCCAAAACTTGTACGGAGTAGGCGGCGTTGACAAGACGAGCTACGCCGACTATTCCTGCACGGTGCTGTGACCACACACCCACCTCCTCCCACTTCACGACGGAATAGCCCAGTCTCCAATTGATATGAGCAAGATGTTCTCTTATCGCCAGGACTAAGAACATGAAATGGATCTGGACGAGATACATTGAGAATTCCATAAATACCAAGATTAAATCTTTAAAGGTACTCTTGTACAAATGGTGGCAGTATAATATAATTACTAATATAACCCCAACTGCGAAGTATTTATAGCAAACTTTCTTAGGACGATCGTAGTTAAATGACACGTTTTGGATGAAATTTTCCAAATAGGAAATCTTTGCTATAATGTTAGCAACACTTGAATGGTAAAACGCACAGCTGACTATTATCAGGATGTAAGAAGAAATAAATGTGAGACCTAAAATGGTGCCAGAAATGTTCCTTATGTTTGAAATACCAAACAATTCATGTAATATAATCTTTAAACTAATTGAAGATATTATTATTGGAAAAATAACTTTGTAAGACATTCTTAAAAGGTTGGCTAGAGATTTGAAAGAAGGATCGTATCCATCAAAAGAAAATATTCCACAAATTACTGAAATATAGTTGAGAAACATGAGGTTTGAACGTAGTTCCATTTGGAATGCTGGCTTCAAGACTCACTGGAGGAATAGTGATATTTACTTTAAACACCTACTTATGTAAATTTTAATCCATTTAAAGGCACCTTATTAGATTAATATCTAATTAAGTAACCTAATGTAAAGTTCTTTTAAATGTTCCACAGCTACAATTAAAATGGTGTAAAACTCATGTTTGGTTTTGGACAGGAACTCAATATGTATCATCCATTATCTTTATTGGTTTCAAAACGATTAACTAGGTAATATTTATAACTATAAGATTTTATTCTTTATAATTTAATAATACAGTAGAACCTTACTATAACATACCCTATTATATTGGATGTCACTTATAACGAACAGTTTAAAAAAATTGTAAAAATAAAGGATTCTTATTTTATCTGACGAGTTTAACATTTCCAAATAAGTAATTAGACATCGATCGTTGTGTTGTTTTGCGTAAACATGGATGCGCTGCATGAGTCACGTCGCTCGCCAGCCAAACGGATAGACGAGTCATCGTCTAAAATTCCACGAATTGCCGATCGGCGCCAGGTTCTATTTTGTTTCGTATTCATCAGTTATTTGTCACATGCTCACACTTATCAGTTCTTACTAACCAACCTATTAATCATGTCGTTAAGTAAGCCTAGTGTAGGACAGAAACGTAAACCTAAAGCTTTTAGTCTTCACGATAAACTGTAAATGATTAAAAAAACTTGATAAAGGAGTTTCAGTATCTAGCATTTGTGCTGAGTACGGAATAGCCAAACAAACCATGTATGTAATTAAAAAGTCTAAAAGTGACATTCATAATTTTATTTTTAAGTTTAGTGTAGAAAAAGAAAAGAGTGAAGTTAATTGTATGCGGATGTGTACTCTTGTTACGCTGTATGATGTGGTCTAAAAGTGGTTTTCTCAACTCAGTTCATCTGCGATAGCTGTTCGAGGAAAATAAATTCAAGCAGGTACTGAAAGACTGTCCAAGCAGATGGGACTTGAACAATTTAAAGCAAGCTTTGGTTGGTTGGTTGTTTGGTTGGTTGGATTTAGTCAACGCCACAACATTTCAAACAAGAAAGTTCGTGGGGAAATTTAAGTGCAGAATTTGAAGCTGTTGAACCATTTAGAAAAAACATAATGATGTGATTAAAAATGAGGGTTATCAGTTGAGACAAATTTATCATTTTGACGCGACTGGTTTGTTTGGGAGAAATCTACCTGACAATATACAAACTTCAAAAGCCGATAAAACTAGGCCTGACAGAAAAATAAGCAAGAAGCGTGTGTCATTTTTGATGTGAACGAATGCAGATGGTAGCCATTTGCTTTAAACAGTTATCGTCAGTAAAAGCAAAAATCCAGGGCACTAAAAAATATGATGGACAATCTTCCAGTTAACTACTATAGTTCTCGCAATGCATGGTTTACAACTGAAATAACAAACGATTGTTTTCGTACAAAGGTTGTACCAGCGATTAAAAAAACACCAGTTTGAAAATTTTAAAATTCCAGAAGATGAAGTAAAGGCCTTGGTTCTTTTAGATAATGCACCAACAAACTAATGAGAATAAACTCTGCAGTAAAGATAAGCTCAAGTGCATGTTCCTGCCACCCAACACACCATCCGTGTTCCAGCCCGTGGACCAAGGTGTGATATACACCGCAAAGCGGCTGTATAAATGAAATTTCTTAAGTGAAATCATTGAGGTTGAAGAGCCATCCGCTGATGAAGAAGACAGGAAGGGACAACAAACTCTTCAAAATTTAAAGTCATACAATATTCGATCCAATATTTACAACTTTTCTGATGCCGTGAAAGAAATCAAACAAACTACTTTGGTAAGGGCATGGAAAAAAGCTTTTGGATAATGAAGAAACAACTCCAGAAGAAAAAATTTGTGACACAGAAGACTACCGTGACCCTCTGCAGAGAGGAGGAGGAGAGGAATCAGTTTTGTTGGATGATTTGGAGGCCTGGATTAAAGCAGAAGAAGTCGACCCTGGTTTCCAGATTTTGACTGAAGAATAAATTGTCGTCAGTGTAACTGAAGAAACAGAATCTTCGAAGGAGGAGGAAGAGGAGGTAGGAGACAATACTCAGCCCACAATTAAGATGAGCGAAGTTAAAAGACCATTTAAATTTTGTTATTCAATATTTTGAACAATCGGCAAATGAAAATATGTTTGCATATTAAGAACACTTACGGTGCGTCCGTCAGTTATTAACTCAAGAAATAAGCAGCAAACAAACATAGTGGAAAATGAATTATTTTTTCAAACCAACGAATGTAAGCAATCAACATTCTTGTTCTAAAGATTAATGAAGTCTATACGTACACATCTTTTTCAATTGAACCTATGTTGAAGGATGTTTTTATTTGATATACATAAACACTTTTTCTAGCTAGCTACTGTATTTTCATTCTGCATCACACCCCTATAAGTATTATCTGTTATGGTATGGCCTTTCTTTAAAACGTACAATCTTCAGCCCCTATTAGTCCGTTTTAATGAGGCTCTATTGTATTATCTTCCAAAAATAACACATCTGTTGTCTCTTTCACAACTAATTTATGCTCTGTGATTATAATATATATTATGTAGTACTAAATATTTAAAAAAATATTAACTTCTCAGACAAGGCGTTTAAAATAATTATGTACAAAATATCTTATTTGTATCACCACAAAAAGAAAAAACTATAAGATAAAATTTCAATGTACTCTTAAATATTTACTCATGAATATATTACTAAATTTGGTGGTGCTGCATAAACATAAGTAGAGGATAGGTGATCGCAAACAGTGATATATAGACTAAAAAGGCAATACAATCAGATATGAGCTGTCGTAGATAAAGCCAATGGCTAACTTCAACTTACTAAATATAATGGATTGCAGCTGACAGTTTACATATTATGTAGAATATAGACAAACTAAATCCACAATTATATTATAACTTGTTGATTAATAATATAATATAGCATGTCTACCTGACTATAGTTTTGAAATTTCAGTATATTTCCAGTATATATATATATTTTTTTAAGAAATCCAATATAATTGAAAGGTACTCGGAGACAAAAAATCCCTATTTCAAAATCATAAAATGATAGAAAGACAGGGTAGGCCTAGGTTTTTCATAGTTAAATATTTTTACATCAAGAATCAAATGTATTGTCGCATATATTCTAAGATATACTAAGGATGGGACCCCAGAACCTATAAGGAATATTCATAGACTTAAGACTCAAACCACATCATCTTTTAAAAATAGGTAATAAGTTTGAGTTATTTTTAAAGGTATTAAAATAGTTAAATGGCTTCTTGTTGTCAAAACCATAAAAATGATAGGAAAAACCTAATCAATAGACCCCAGAATATTAATTTACCATTTAATATAAATAAAATCAGAAGTAAAGGAAAAAATCCTTGTTATTGGGAAAATTAAACACTTATGCTTAAAATTTTTTCTTGAAATCAAATTTTAATTAGGCATTTGATGGGAAAATGAGGTTTCAGATTTGAAAAAAAGTGGATCTGACCCATCTTTTTTACACGTGCTTACACACACACACACACACACACACACATTACATTTATTTATTGATCCATACCACCGTCAACCTCGATGGTCTTAGGGTAAAGTGCTCGCCTCAGGACCCAATTTTCGTGGGTTCAAACCCAACAGAGGTTGAAAGCTTTTTATTGAGCGAGAAAAAATCATAGCTCAACATCCTTCGGAGGGGAAGTAAAATCGTCGGTTCCATGAGGCATGTAAAAGAACCCGGAAAGGTATAAGAAAATACGTCTCCTGGCAAAAATGGTAGGTCATTTCACCTCACACCTAGAACTTTAGAGGTACAAGTAATCAGCCTTGGTGGCGCAACTTCAAAGAATGATTGAAGCCACTCTACCACAAAAACTTACTATTATCCTCACCACCCCGTGACAGTCGATACTTACATTCCACAAGCTTTATTTTTGATTATGAATTTGTTTAATAAATATATAGAAATAAAAATACAGATTCTTCAATGAAAAATAACCAACAAGTATAATTTTGATAAAAATTACTCGGAAATATAGATAATTGAAGTTACCTAACAATATTAAAAATTAAGATGAATAAACCCAAAAACAAAATATGTTTTTAGAATATAGACAAAAGTTAAAATTCATTTAACCACAAAACTTTTTCAATTTTTTCATTTCATTTTCTAACACTTCTGCCTCTTCCTTTGTTTTGTTTTTGGAAAACTGTTTTTCTTTTCACTTTTAATTTTGTAATTTCCTCAGGTGCCGTTTTTCTTTTTTGACCTAAGTCTACCTCAATCTCTTTCTTTTTTTCAAGCGCTTCTTTTCTTATTCCTGATGCATTCCTCACAGAATGAATCATCTTTTTTTGAAATGTTCATATTTAGAAGTCCCCCGGCTGCAGTGACTGCATCATAAGCTACACGTTGACCAATAAGGCTGTCCTCGTGTAGGTGTTCAACCAGATTTTCTTTATTCACAGAAAAACTTCGCTCAACGGCTGCATTGCTATAGATAAGAACAAGATTTTTTTTTGTGAAATATTGTAGTTCCTGGGATGCATTTACTCTAGAAAAAATATTCTTGAAGAACTTATCAAGCTAGTCACCACTTTAAGTGAATTGTCTAAGGTAGTTATTAACTTCTTGCTTTGAAACAAAATCAATGTAGTCTCTTTTTATATCATCAGATTACAGTCAAGATAGTTGTTTCTTGTCTAGTAGGACTTTTAATGTAGAAAATATCCTATAGGTCCTAAATGGATTGAGCATGACTGCGGGAGAGAGACAGCTAGCACCCTTGACAATTTTTTAGGAAAGAGGACACTTATGTAAAAGTTTGTTGAAGAGATCAACTTTGAATTTTGACAATCTCCTATGAATTGAAATATCTTGATGTATTAATTCCTTTCAAAACTGCTGATGCTGTGAACCCAATATCTACAGTAGGGAGTGATTTTCATGTTGGATTGTTACTTTAAATCAATGGCTAACAATTTTTGAGAAGTATTTGCTGAATTCATTACATCACATTTTACAATTCTGTTCATCAAGTACTCAAGTAATTTATTTAAATCTGCAAACATAAATTAGCATAGAGATTGATTGCTCTGATATTCAGTGAGAAATTGCTACAACTCAAGTGAAACTGACAGTATTCATCCCAACTTTGATGTCAGAAGTTCATCCTTCACAAAATTGCATAATGTTTGGAAATTATCAGATTTTGGCGGATGCTTGTTAGAATAAAAAATACCATTTTAAATACGGCAGCATTGACATTGCTTTATCTAACACCCTTTAGTTTTCTACCCATCTAATAGAACAAAACTTCATCTGGAAAAGAGATGATCCAATTATTATTTGATAGTCTGCACGTCTTGTTGGAAAATATTTAAATAAATAATATAGTGAAAGAAAAAACTGGTTAATAGTCCAACTAGAGTTAGCACGTGCTGTTTTGTAAGCACCATAGAAAACGTGTAAAGAACAAGTTCCAAAATCCAGTAACTCAGGATATTGTGGAGAATCTTCTTATGAGTAGCTTTTTAGATCACTTAAAAATTGGAGGTTTTTATTTGGTGCATCCATGGAAACTTGAAGCATTTTTTAAAGATCCAAGACCTCGTATTTTAGTGCAGGTATAAAGTTCATTAATATATCTTGAGCTGTTGCATAACCTAAAAATCAATATGTTAAATATCTTGTATGAGTTTCCTTTTCCCTACAGAAGAGAACAACGTTAACCTTTTGGGTCTTCTTAGCCACACTTTATACTCTCATCAAATGAAATACAATAAAATGAGCATTGCTTAACCATATTCGCAAGCTCGCTTTTGAAAAAAAGGACCTAGCCATACACGATGACATATTCAAGTTTATCTTTATGCACTTGAAATTTCTTGGCAATATCACTATCGGAAAACATTACTTTAAAAAGATCACTACAAGCATAAAAACTTCTAGCAGAAGAATGTGTCATTACATAATTAATAGCCCAAAATATTTTAGCACGAGAAACTTCATCTTTGACAAAGAAGCTCTTAATAGAACAAATAGGTTTAATTTAAAGTTTCAAAACTACTTCATGGTCATTAGCACTAATATGTATATCTTCATGTAGGCCGACAGTTGACCCTGCATTTTTGGCCTTAGAAACCAATTTCAATATTTTTTCTCTCACTAGCAGCTTTCATTCTGTCAACAGGCTTCTTTCCCTTGGCATGAGATCGCATTGAAGATATTCCCATGTTACTTGTATCAAAGTTAGTTTTACACAACGAAAAATGGCCTTCACTTTTATCACAATTCACTTTTTGTAACCACAGCCAATCTTTAAACCCTGTACTGTCCAACCAATCATCTTTAAAAAAGGCTTTTCCAATGAGTCTACTCATTTCTTCTTAAACACAAAGTTCACAAGATAAATAAGTGGGATTTGCAGAATACTCACACCAGGCCTAGCTTAGAAATGGTAGTTTTTCTTTTGGGTGGTTAGAGGGGGTGGGAGAAACCAGAGGGGGAAGAGTGATAGAGGAGGGATGAAGTGAAGAACATAAAAAATACTGTACTGTGCCATTGGATGGTCAAAGTCAGGCAGGTACACCAATAGTTAGAAGTGGAGTTTGAACTTGAGCAGTTACTAGTAACTCATCACTCATAATGGATACTGCTGGGGGGTAAGAGGGAGGTTGGCTGCTAGTGTAATCAAAATTGTTATTTGTTTCTTTCTCTAGTATGTAAGGGGGAAGGGAGGGAGGTCTTAGTGTAGAGACTGAGAATAGAAAGGTCAGCAAGTGAGGCAAACATCCCCACTGCAAGGTCATCTACAAGGTCTACTAATTGTGTGGCAAACAATATACACCAGAGGGGAAGTAATTGAGGGGTGGTCAAAATAGAACTATCAGTAGTACAAATAATATCAGGGCTCTCAAAATGCTTAATCCAACATTTCACTCAATGTAAAAAGGCTGAATATTTTTCCAGGATTTGATTCAAAATTCTAGTTTATTCCAGTATTTCCAGTATCAAAAATAAAATCAAGTAGATTTCCAGTATTTACAGTATTAGTAGACACCTTGTAATATCATTATTTTCTATTTAACTAAAAAGTACCAGTGATTTGCCTGGGAATGCAAAATAGTTGTTTCCGTAGTCAAGGCGTCATATCATTTAGAAAAGCTCATTTTAAAATTAAAATTATAGAATTGTATGCCAGTACGGTAACCAATTATTTATTTGTTTATAATTGCTTTGTATACATTGTTGGTGGTTTTTTAGACAGTACAAAATATCTGATGAACAGTCTCTAGAGCAACCAAAATAAAACTTGCCGTAAAAAAGGCATGGCCTCCTTAAATAAACACAAGTATAACAAATTAACTGGCCTTTATTTTTATTAATAACGATGGGGAAAACAAATTTTAATTGGAACAGAATCAGTTTGAAATTGAGTATTCGCTTGATATGAGATGAATTCATGGGATGATACAGCTTTCTCATTTTCCACAACCATTGAGTATTAAAGCTCTTAAATATTATTTCGCATTTCGCATCAGACTGAATCTGTAGTATTGTGACGTTACAAAGTTTATAAGGATTTTTATTTCACAGGCGCACCCAACTTTTAAATTTAGTTTATGACGATGCATACCCTATTGATTCATAGAATTCAAGAATTCAGTAGGGTGGTTGACAGAACCATCATTCATTACTCGGTGCACTAATAGATCAACTTTATTTTAAGCTTATAACTGATTCATTAGTTTGATATTGATGATATCAAAAGTTTAATTTCTTGGTGTCAGAATAGTTATTTTACATAGCTAATCAATATTTTTACATTTAGACATAAAATATCCGAGTGGATTTTCAATAAAAAATTTTCCTGGGTTCATAACGTTGCGCTTAAATCTTTTAGCACTATAATTCATCTGTGACATTTTTCTACATTACCATCGCCAATATTTTGAAGACGTCCAGAAATTTGTTTGGATGACTCCTTAGCATTCAAATTCATTTTAATGTTACAGAGAGCATGAATTCTCATCATGCTTCCTATTTATTATGATATGACTTCTTTTTGTTTGCATATTGAATGAAAATCCACCGTCTTTAGAACAACTTCTACGGTAGATGGGGTTTTCGTACTTTTTAATTTGAGTGTACCTGACAAAAATGGCTTAGTATACTTTTTGCTACACTTACTTTCTTTCATGCACGGATAAAACATGTAAAAGACACCATATGGGTGAAAATGTTAGACGGAAAATTCTCCCTATATTTTTTCCGAATTTTTTTCCAAAACGTAACATTTTAAATTATTATGTCTGTTAGTTAATTTCAACTGATTAAAAGGATAATAATAGTAACGGTATTGAAAATAATTAGTTGTAGAAGTAGTAGTAGTAGTAGTAGTAGTAGTAGTAGTAGTAGTAGTAGTAGTAGTATTAAAAACCTGCTTCCGTGGCTACACAGTCCAACGCACTTCTATCGCATTAGACTAGACTGCCGTTTACAGTGAGATCGGGGTTCAATTCGGGTATATTGAGGGAAGTTTTTCCTAAATAGTTTTACACTCAGGCTCCACACAAATGCAGGTGTGATTTTTGTAAATTCAACCTTTCTTATCCCTAACTCATTGGCGTATTTAGTACATTAACGTATAACCCTAACGGGTAGTAAGACGCGGTGCTAAAATGTTAGTAAAGAAATAAATGAATGCTAGCCCTTGAAGACTAGTTATAATCATAAATAATACTTCAATTTTTTATCATTAATAATTTAATTAAAATAATTTTAAGATTGCCCGAACGGGTAGTAAGAGGCGGTGCTAAAAAAAGTAGTAAAGAAATAAATTGAATGCGAGCCCTTGAAGACTAGTTATAGTTATAAATCATACTTCAATTTTTTATCATCAATAATTTAATTAAAATAATGTTAAGATTGCCCCAATATTTGTCTCTCCCCACATTTTCCATGCTTCATATATACCCCTCCCCCACTCGCGTTACTCCTACTCCCTTCTTATAACCCACTCATATCTTAACACACTATATTTTGAAGTATAATAGACTCTAGGTGCCACCTCCACAATTTAACCCTCCGCCGCAAGCCACCATTTTGGAAACTTTTCATTTATACATATGGGTCGTGAATAAGATTATATTTCCTATTATTAAAGAGGTCGGGATCATACTGTGAATCTGGAAGCTCTGTTCTAGTAAAATAATCAATGGTATTGGGATTGATTTTTTGTTCTATCCATATTGAAATATGGACATTACAAAGTCCCCACTTCTGTCATTCTTTAGAGTACTTATGATGTTTAACTGAACTTAAAACCTCGATTTTTCTTAGCAATCTTATTTTTGAATTAACTTTCAAATGAAAATTTCTAGCACCCACATCATGCGTATCATAGGGTGTTTGTTGTTCTGATAGTTCTGGCATTATTTATTTGTATTTAAATCTCATGTAAACATCAGAACAACCATAATTTCGGGCATATGACATAACATCTTGAGTACTCTCATGCACATATTTAGTTCCACCAGTGAAGGATGAATGGATTGTTAGCTTACCACCATATTGAATTTTTAAAACCCTAGCAGAATTGTATCTAACAATTTCATAAACTCTCATTTAGTAATTTGATAGAAATAGCAGAAAGTGGAAAGTTGTGTCTACCATTTTGTATCCACCATTTTCAATTTTGTCATGTCAAAATTTTTCGGAAATCATATATGACTTAATTAACAAAAAATTGCACTCATCCAGTGTATTTGTCAATCATTTTTTGGATAAGTCAATTTGAAATTTCGATTATTCATAACTTTCCTGAAATTTTTAAGACATACCTTTGAGAATGAAAAGATTCAGCCGTCCAGTTGTCTAAAAGTGTGTTAGAATATATTGTGGAACATCCGGCGGACATTGCCTCTTATAAGTATAGATGTAGGGAGAGTCTTGTTTCAATCTTAACTAAATTTAATCATAATAAATACCTATTTAAGATGAAGGAAAGAATTGTGAAACAACGCCCCAAGAGTATTTTTTGCCTATTACTGGAAAAATCAATAGATTGTTATATTTGAGTTTATGACTCAAAAATATTTTTTTTTAATTAGATACACATAAAAATCTCCATTTTAATCAGACTAAGAATCAATTGAAATTTGGCATGCAATAGATATCTAGGGAGGTTTTAAAAACACATTTCCTGGTGAAATGTACGGGCCCTTTTGCAAATTCTTATTTAAATTGGGTGTGGATGACAACAGGAAAACCACCACACTTACCAGTATGTGGTATTTCTACCAGATGGTCCAGGAAACACTAGATAGCAAATGGGATGAGTACATGCCCAGCTATGAATGGATAGAAATCAAATCAATCTAACTTTCTTGTTATTAACTTACGAAGATGAAGAAAAAGGAGCAACTATTAAACACGTTTCTCATTTATAGATTAATCTGTTATAATATTCCTGGTAATTACGCGCTGTTGGGCTCCCGATGGATGTCACTTAACAGACGTTTTTGAAATACATGATGGGTTGAAACAAAATGATGCACTTTCCCCGTTTATTTTTACTCTAGTCTTAGAGTATGTTATCAAGGTAATGTAATAGAATAAATAAAGAGTTGTCACTAAACAGTACAATGAAGCTATTAGGATGATTTAATTTGTTGGGAAATAGTAAGGAAGTTGTGGCAATAAATGCAGAAATTGTTTTACAGGCTAGATCGGAGAGAGGTTCACAAGTGAATGTTGAAATGACCCGAAATGTGTTCACATATAGAACATAGCATGAGGATAAAAACTTAGAGAATACTTCAAGCAATATATCATGTGGGAAGTTAATTCATTTTAAATATTTAGGAAAATTTTTTACTAGGTAGCAATAATTACAATAGGAAATTGGAAATTAGGAAAATAATATGGTCTAAGTTAACAGAAGAGTCATTCCTTATAACCATGTAGCCACCAGACTAATTTGGATATTCTTAATTTCCCCCAGCCATCAAATTATTAGATATTCATCAAACAAAAAATTAATCATACAAGACAAACAATTAACACATTATAATGACTACTTCTTACTTGTGATTTGAAGGTAGAGAGAGAATGAAAATGTTTAAGTTTCGTATAACTCTATCCACACCATTATACTTTTCCAAATAAACTGGTCAACCTGACACCACATAAACGGAAAACGCGTTTAAAATTAACTTTAAAACAAAATGTACAAATGACTTATCTCTCATTACTACTCCCTTTTTTAGGCATGTTTGCTATTACTCAAAATCAAGTTCACCTTCCTATGGTTTTATATTTAACCTACAGAGTAAAATGAGAAATCCCTAAACAATGTGATAATAATCATTCCTTATCTCTGCTCACTGCTAGGTACTCCTTAGAACACTTATTACAAGATTAAAAAATAAATGTTACAATTTTACAGAATACCTTGGTAAAACGAAGAATAAAATTTTGTAAACAAAATTAATTTTACTAAACAACGGCATTGGATGCAATTTAAAAAAATTACTATATAACCTACAAATGATAAGAACTTTTATAAATCTAAATACATATATTTTCCAATTCAGTTTCTTCTATTTTTTGACATTTTAATTTTAGAGTTTCCAAAAATATAATGGTTGAATCCAGTCATCAATTCTAGTACCAGTTCGACTAGCTGGTTATAGCACCCCTAAGTGTACTTACCTCTGTCATTGCTGACTCGCTAGCGTTTACGCTCGAAAAGAGTTGACAAACGTTGAAAGTCATCCACGTCAAATAAATTATTAGTTCTATAATCTCATCTTTTTGCCACTGGTATCTCATGAACACGCTTATATGCCTGAAGGTGGAGCTAGTGACTACGATGAATACGGACATGACCGATGCCAACACTTGTACGGAGTAGGCGGCGTTGACTAGACGAGCCACGCCGACTATTCCTGCGCGGTGCTGCGACCACACAACCACCTCCTCCCACTTCACGACGGAATTACCCACTCGCCGGTTGATGTAATAGAGATGTTCCTTTAACGCCAGGGCTAAGTACATAAAATGGATCTGGACGATATACATTGAGAATTCCATAAATATCAAGATGGACACCTTAAAGTTACTACTGTACCAATGGTGCCAGTAAATCATCGTAAGGAAAGTAAACCCAACTGCCAAGTATTTATAGCAAACTTTCTTAGGGCGATCGTAGTTAAATGACGTTCTTTGGATGATATTCTCCAAAGCAGAAATCTTTGCTATAATGTTAGCAACGCTTGAATGGTAAAACGCACAGCTGACCATTATCAGGATGTAAGAAGAAAAAAATGTGAGACCTAAAATTGTGCCAGAAATGTTCCTTATGTTTGAAATACCAAACAATTCATGTAATATAATCTTTAAACTAATTGAAGATATTATTATTGGAAGAATAACTTTATAAGACATTCTTAAAAGGTTGGCTAGAGATTTAAAAGAAGGATCGTATCCATCAAAAGAAAATATTCCACAAATTAATGAGATATAGTTGAGAAATTTGAGGTTTGACCGTAGTTCCATCTTGAATAATGGCTGCAAGACTCAATGGAGGAATAGTGATATTTACTTTAAATCCCACTTATATCAATTTGAGTCCATTTAATAGCACTTTAATAGATTAATATTTTAATAAGTAGCCTAATGGAAAGTTCTTAAAATGTTCCATTACTGTGTAAAACTCAAGTTTTATTTTGGACAGGAATTCAATATTTATCATTCAGTATCTTTATTAATTTCAAAACTATTTTCTAAATAATATTTTTAATCATAATATTTGTTTCTTTATGATTCAATTATATTATCTTCCAAAAAGAATAACATTTGCTATCTCTTTTATATTGAAGTCATGCTCTCTGATTATAATATAAATTATATGGTACTTAAGATAAAAAAATTCAACTTTTCAGACAAAGCGTTTAAAAAAATTATATACACAATATCATATTTATATCACCACACAAGGAAAATCGCTTATGATAAATCTTCAAGAGAGTGGTATTTTATACACAAATGTACTCTTAGTAATGAATTTGTGTGTAAATATTTAAATTTGTTGGTTCTACATAAGCGGAAGTAGAGGATAGGTGATCGCAAAGAGTGATGCATAGATTAAAAAAGATATACGATCATTTATGAGCTGTCATAGATAAAGCCAACGGCTAACATCAACTGACAAAAAATAATGGATGGCAGTTTACATATTATGTAGAATATAGACAAATTAAATTATATTATAGCTTACTGATTAATAATATAATACCCATATTTTATATTTAACTAGCAATGAACCAGTAATTTCCCCAGGAATGCAAAATACTGTTTTCGTAGTCAAAGCCTAATATTATTTTGAAAAGCTCATTTTAAAATTACAATGATCAAATTTTATGCCAGTACGGTAATCAATTATTCATTTATGATTTGTTTGTAGACATTGTTGGTGGTTTTTTCGGTCATTACAAAATTTCTTTATTGCTGTATTTCAGTATCTAAGGCAACCAAAATAAAACTGGCCGTAAGAAGGCGTACTCCTTTAAATCAACACAAGTATAACAAATTAACTGTCCTTGATTATTAATAACCATGGGGAAGCAAATTTTTAATTGGAACTGAATTAGTTTGAAATTAATTGAGGTTTCTGAAAATTGAATAATGACACTTAAACACGGGAATCAAACCCGGGACCTTTGGCTTAGTACGGCAAGGTTCTTGGTTCTATCCCCATGCTCAGGTGTCATTTTTTAATTCTCAGAATATATCTGGATGGATAATTTCTCACTAAAAAGCATAAATAATAGCTTCGGCTATTTGATTATTGAGTACTCGTTTGATGAGAAATGAATTAATGGGATGATAAAGCTTTCTCATTTTCCACAACCAGTGGCTGTTTAGGAGGGCTTATGTTTCACAGGCGCACCCAACTTTTAAATGCAGTTCATGAGGATGCATACCTGATGGATTCAGAGAATTCAAGAATAATCAAATCGAGTAGTTGACAGAATCATCGTTAATTACTTGGTCCACTAATAGATCAACCTTATTTTCATCTTCTAATTGATTCATTAGTTTGATATTTATGATATCAACAGTTTAATCTTTTGGTACCAAAATAATTATTTAACATAGCTAATCAATATTTTTACTTTCTCTCTATCTTACAGGTAGAGAAAGTATGGTGATCGTCAAAAAAATCGAACTCGAGATTTTGATGAATTTTGACGTTTCATGACTTCCTGAATCCGAAAAAGTGGTTTTTGAATTTCCGTCTGTCTGTCTGTCTGTCTGT
>CABFWB010001176.1:88600-115424 GCA_902151455.1 Timema bartmani | reverse complement strand
CCCCCCCCCCTCCCCAAAGGTTTAGTTGGCCATCCTTCAGCTGTGAATACATAATCTGCTTTGGGAGACGAGTTTCGGGAATTCAAACAACGTGGCTTGTCCATCAAAGTTGATGCTTGGTAATCAACGCTTCAATACCTGTGGTATTGGCTTTTATTCTAAGACATTAATGTCAGAACACCGGTCTTGCCAGTTTACACTGAGAATTCTCCAAAAACAACGCTGATGGTACCTGTCCCAGGCATTTTATATGCCTTCTGTAGGTGGTCCAAGCTTCACAACCAAAAGTAAGAGTTGGTATTATGATATCTTGGTCTTCGCTTGTAGTCTGCTAAGTTTGAATAAGCCACCATCCATCCTGTACACTATTTCTACATTCGGTGGCAGTCAAGGACATTATATAGGTCGTGTATAGTATCAGATTTCCTAATATTAGTGAGGTTGGGATCATACTGTGGATATGAAATCGATTCCGGCTAGCCAGGACATAGCCATAGGATTGATTGCATTCCCAACTACACTAGATAGTCAAAGGACTGAATTCAGGCCCAGATATGAATGGATATAAATCGAATCAAGCCAACCTTCTTGCTATTAACTTAAGAAGAATAAGAAGAAGGGAGCGACTACTATATACTTCTCTCCTCATTTACAGAGTAATATATAATAACATTCATAGTAAATACGCGTGACAGGTAACGTGTTGGATCTCACTTATCAGACAATTTGAAAACGCATAATGGTTTGAAACAAATAGATGCACTTTCCCCCTTTGTTTTTACTCTAGCCTTAGGGCCAGTTTCATAGTCAGATTTAGTACACCTCAAGTGCGGCGCTATACTAAATACAGGACGTCACCTACCTGAAATTGAATGGAATGGGCCAGTTTCATATGCGAAACTAGCCCATTCCATTTTGGTCTAGGTAGGTGTCGTCCTGTATTTAGTATAGCGCCGCACTTTAGGCGTACTAAATCTGACTATGAAACTGGCCCTTAGTGTATGCTATTAGGCTAATGCAATAGGGAATGGTTGGCATTAAACGGTACGATGAAGCTATTAGGAATCGCAGATGATTTAGTTTGCTGGGCAACAGTAAGTAAGGTGTGCCAATAATGAATAAACTTTACCGGAAGCTAGTAAGGAGATATGTGTCAAATCGAATGCTGAAACAACAAAGTGAATGATCAAACATAAAATACAGATTGGGGACGATAATTTAGAGAGTTCCTCGAGCAATATATGATTTTACATTGCTATTTGGTGGACAGGTGAGGTGGACAGGACATGCAGTATGAATGGGAGAATCTAGAAATATGTTGAGAGTATTGACTGGCAGGCCCAATGGTAAGAGACCATATGGAAGACCCAGACGGGATTGGGAGAATAACATTAGAATGAACCTTAAAGAGATAGGGTGTAATGAGGTGGACTGGATAGAACTCGCTCAAGATAGGGATAGGCTGTAATGAGTTGGACTGGATAGACCTTGCTCAAGATAGGGCTGGGGTGTAATGAGGTGGACTGGGTATAACTGGCTCAAGATAAGGATAAGTGGCTTGCTTTTTTATGTGTAGCAATGAAATCCCAATTTCCTCATGTCATAGACTAAGTACGTAAGTACGTAACTAATTAAATAAAATAGTTTTTTAAATAGATCAGAATGGAAAAAAGTACACGTACATAAGATGGCTATTAAAACAAGCAACAATTTAATGTGGTTTTATGTATCATAAATTGGACCCAAAAAGAAGCGTCCGTCCTCCTGGATATTTGAAAAGCATTTTAGACATTTATAAATTTAGGGTACAAAGCAAAATCCAGTTTATCAAAAATTGAAAATAGGATGCCACGTCTTGTTAGACAATCATGAGATCTGTTTAATGCACTAAGGATTATGGCCAAAACAGGGTTTTGTATCTTTTAAATTCTTTAAAAAAATATGGGATTCTGTGGCTGAGTGGTTGAAGGATTCATTCACTTCATAAACTAGATGACAGGGAAATCTGGAACTTATTCCAGCCAGATGTATTGATGTGATTTTTCCAAATGTTTTTTCCAATCTCCCTCAACGCATATACTGTTACAATTAATTTAAATTCAACCTTCTTCATCCCTAACTCATTAGCCAAATTAAAACATACGCATATAGTCTGAACAGGTAGTAAGAAAAGGTGCTAAGAAAAAATGTATATAAAAGTATATTCTGGGTTCTTTATTGGGTTAGAGATATAAATGCCGTCCTTGAAAATCTGGGTTAAGTAAATTCCAAATTTTTCCTGTACTCCTCAAACCAATATTATTTTATAAAAATGTATTTGTCTAAAACTATAATTATTACTTCCAAAGATGTGATGAATCTTATCTTCATGTTTCTGTATAAAAAAGATAGCTTACCATTTTGGTTGGGAATCGAGGGGACACGAGAAAATGTCGGTGTTTTTCAGATTTTTCTAACAAAACCTTTTGTTTTTCGCCAAAATAAATAAAATATTACTCCAGTAGAGACATAGTTTAATTTTCTTCACGTTAAGATATTAACAGTTTTTGAATATATTTTAGTTATATTCATTTTAACTGTAGTAAGGAGAAATATGAATGTATAATATAAAGAACGTACTAGGATGGAAAAATTAATTATATTAATTGGTACAACTTCTTCTTAGTCCAATCTGAAGGTAAGCTTGATAATTTAGGTGTTTTTCATATTAATTAAATATATATATTTATAATTTTCGTTCACTCATTTTATTTTTACAACTTGATTACCTTTTTAACGTCAGTTTTTTTTATTAATGTATCTGTGTATCCTCATCTTGCTAGTTTTATTTTATCAGAATCTGTTGAGTTTATTACTTTATCGTAACTAAAATATTTAATATTTTTGCATTGGTTTGTTTCAGACCAGATGATGGCGTAATCACCGAAACATGTCGTCACCCAGTCAAAAGTAGCAACAAATTATATAAGAAGAGGAATTAAAACCACACAGACAAGGAACGTTACTTTAATTCAAACTTTTCAAAACGTAAAAAAAAATCCTTTTATATTAAACTTCTTTCATAACGATCAATTACTTATTTTTATGATTTGTATTTATAATATATCATAACTGATTAAAGCATAACCTGGCTGGCATATCTGTTATTTCCATTAAATCTACAATTAATCTTGTCTCGATAGTTAACAAAGCAAATTTTAGAGACCATTGGACTTGAGTAACAAGTCTTTAACATTAAATCCTTTACACTCATTTACTAATGTTGTCAAATATGTTACTTGTTAAGTCTTAACCTTCATTTTAATGTTTCATGTTGATTTTATACTATTAATTGTTTTTTACATGTGTAAGTTTCATGAATATTAACCTAGTCAACAATTTTAACCTTTCTATCAATCGTATTACTACTGTAATTGTTTAAATATCTTAAACATTATAGAATATGTCTTCCTTGTCAACATATTTTCAAACTATTTACTATTATAATTAATCATTCAAATAATAAGTTCATTATAGTTGTCATACTAGTTTACCTATTATTTTTTGTTAAGTCATAACCTTCATAAAACCTATTATCTTTATCTCGATTATTCAAAATTTGTAAAATCTTTAAATTATAATATTAATAACTCTAATCTAGTCAATTTGCTGATTTACACTTTTCATTGCTTATCAGATAATCTATTGATCTGCTACTAATTAAATACTGTTTTGCACAGATTTATATTTTTAGTTATTTTATAATAATTAATTTCAAAACTTTATTACTTAACAATCTCAATGATGATATTTTTTTAGCAATGTTATTGTACCTGTTTTATTTGAATTAATTTCTTGATATATTAGTTTCTTTTTTAATAAATTATCTTCATTATATGTTTCTTAATTTATCTTGTTCAATTGACCAAAGAAATTGTACCAATTAATCTAATTAGCTATTCAATCCAAGTACGTCCCTTATATTATAAAGGCTTTTGGATATATGTCAGAAGCATAGTGGCATTAGATGAGAACCTTTTTAAATAAATAGGAAAAAAATTCTCATTAAATTCCAGTACATCCTTGACAGATATTCGACAACTGTTGGTACCACTGTGTGAAGAAATTAAACCGAACAACGCTACTGGAGCAATATTTTATTTAATTCTAAAGAATAAATGTTTTGTTATAAAAAAAATTGCAAAATAACTGGCCTTTTATCGCGTCCCCTTTCATCCTACCTTAAATTCAATATTTACAAAATTATTACTAAAATTTAATATTAACTTACTTTATACTATGTTTTATGTGAGTTGTTACGTTTTGCGGTCAAAGTAAAGGGTGAGATATAAAGATACAGCCTTTGCTAATATAATCACAAAAGAAAATTATGATCCGTTTGAAGTTTTAGTGAGTTTTAAGTTAGATCCCTATAATCCTCATAAGGAATAAAGAAAGTCTAAAGTCTAGTCAACCAAGTTGGTGGCACTTAAGTATTCAATTTCTAAACGTAGGCTTGTTTGTCAATTATTATTGTTTTTAATGACACTTAGTTTTCGGGTGTTATTTTTAGAAGATAAAGTTAGATTTTAGATATTTTGTGCTCATATACAAAGAAGAAAAACTATCATATTCTTCTTTCAGATATTCCTGAAGAAGTATTACATCAGGGGTGGATCCATATGAGGGTTTATGGGGCGTGCGTCATCCATCAAGAAATATTTTTGTTAGTATCAACAGTAATATACTAATCACGATAGTTAAAATGTAAACCAATTAAATGTACGTTTTACAGTCACTATTAGTTGTAACGTCATTTAATATCTCACCAGTTATTTTCTTAGCCTGTCAATTACTATTATTAATTGAAACACATATTTAAAACGTAGCTTATTTTAAAAATTAACATAAAACATAAATAAACAATGAACTTGGATAATTACTTTCTCTCTATCTTACAGGTAGAGAAAGTATGGTGATCGTCAAAAAAATCGAACTCGAGATTTTGATGAATTTTGACGTTTCATGACTTCCTGAATCCGAAAAAGTGGTTTTTGAATGTCTGTCTGTCTGTCTGTCTGTCTGTCTGTCTGTCTGTACCTCCAACTAGAGCCTAAACTATTTTACCGATTGAGCTGAAACTTGATATCTAGGGTTTTCATAGGGTTGCCCCGAGGGGTTTTTGGAATTGGATATCTACCCCTAAAATTAAGGGTAGTTTACTGAAGGGAAAAAAGAGAAAAAGTCGATTTTCTCAAAATCGGCTCTAACGATTTTGATTAAATTTCATTTATGAACATTAATAAATATTCCAAACAAAATGGCTACTCTCAATATTTCGGCAAAATGGCTTTAAGGGCTCCGGTCTGATGCGTAAATTAACATTTTTTATAATAGCTCCGAAACTATTTGAGATATGAAATTACTTAGCATTACAAATATGTATATATATTTATAATACAAATATTTTATTCGAAACATATTTTTATAAAATCAATAATTTTCAATCTATACGCAATTATATATATATTTTTAGCTTTTTGGACATTAAAGCTTAAGTATTGCGATCGTAAAAAAAACTAACCTGAAATGTTGATGGATTTCGACGTCTCATGACCCCCCGAACCCTAAAAAATAGTCTTTGCAATGCCGTCTGTCTGTGTGTCTATTAAAACTTAAAATTAAGGGTAGTTTACTGAAGGGCAAAAAGAGAAAAAGTCGATTTTCTCAAAATCGGCTCTAACGATTTTGATTAAATTTCATTTATGAACATTAATAAATATTCCAAACAAAATGGCTACTCTCAATATTTCGGCAAAATGGCTTTAAGGGCTCCGGTCTGATGCGTAAATTAACATTTTTTATAATAGCTCCGAAACTATTTGAGATATGAAATTACTTAGCATTACAAATATGTATATATATTTATAATACAAATATTTTATTCGAAACATATTTTTATAAAATCAATAATTTTCAATCTATACGCAATTATATATATATTTTTAACTTTTTGGACATTAAAGCTTAAGTATTGCGATCGTAAAAAAAACTAACCTGAAATGTTGATGGATGTCGACGTCTCATGACCCCCCGAACCCTAAAAAATAGTCTTTGCAATGCCGTCTGTCTGTGTGTCTATTAAAACTTAAAATTAAGGGTAGTTTACTGAAGGGCAAAAAGAGAAAAAGTCGATTTTCTCAAAATCGGCTCTAACGATTTTGATTAAATTTCATTTATAAACATTAATAAATATTCCAAACAAAATGGCTACCCTCAATATTTCGGCAAAATGGCTTTAAGGGCTCCGGTCTGATGCGTCAATTAACATTTTTTATAATAGCTCCGAAACTATTTGAGATATGAAATTACTTAGCATTACAAATATGTATATATATTTATAATACAGATATTTTATCCGAAACATATTTTTATAAAATCAATAACTTTCAATCTATACGCAATTATATGAATTTTTTTAACTTTTTGGACATTAAAGTTTAAGTATTGCGACCGTAAAAAAAAACTAACCTGAAATGTTGATGGATGTCGACGTCTCATGACCCCCCGAACCCTAAAAAATAGTCTTTGCAATGCCGTCTGTCTGTGTGTCTATAAAAACTTAAAATTAAGGGTAGTTTACTGAAGGGCGAAAAGAGAAAAATTTGGTTTTCTCAAAATCTGCTCAAACGATTTTGATTAAAATTCGTATCTAGGCGTTGATTAAGATTATAAATAAACTGGCTATTTTCATTTTCCTATGAAAATGATTTTTAGGGTACTTTACAGAAGCGTTAATTTCCGTATCTCCACAACTATTTGAGAAACTAAACAACTTATCATTGCAAAATTGTAGGACTATTAGAAATAAAAAACTTTTATTTGACATATATTTTTATAAAAGCAACAGTTTCTGAGATATTTGCAAATATATTAATACAATTTTGTGAGCTTTAGTTGTAAACATATACTACTTAAGTCTTAACGCAATAATTCTCCAATGCCATAGAGTAATTAAATATAAGTATCTAAAAAAGTATGTTATTTTTCCTTAAAGCTCTTAGGAGAAATGTTTGCATAGCAATGATCTATCTCCATTTTAGACTCAATAGTCAATATTTACATTTTTTATTGGTCAAAATGTATAAATGAATAATTAAATATCAATGCGATGACTTGAAGATCTGCAACACCTTATAAAATGTTAAAATTTTAACCAGAAATCGAAATTTTAATACGAAGTGTTGACCCTTGTGGAAGACATTAAACTGTTTGAAATGCTCTTAGGTGGACAAAGATGCGCCTCTTTTCTCATTGATTCTATATCATTGTATATTATTTTATGCGTGTTCTTATGTGGAGTGGTGATGATACAATGTACATTATTCCGTTCAGAAATCTTACGAGTTTATAGAAAGAGAGAGAAAGTCTGTGCGGTGTGCCGTACCATTTATTTTTTCTTAAATTCCTACTTATTTCTAAATATTAATAAAATTTTGAAGATTTCTTTTCTACAGAATTTTCCGACGAGTTAACCTCCTCCAGCCCCCCCACTTCCTCATAAAAATCCTGGGCTTGTCCCACCATCTCTTTATTCAAATCTTGGCCGCAACCCTCCCTCCCCCACGAAAATTCTGGCTTCCCCCCCACCTATTAAAATCATTGATCCACCCATAAATGGAATTCAAATATTTGTATTATATTTTTAGCCTGATTTATAATAGTATGATCATAGCAATCGTGTTATTGGTCAAATAAAATATGCTTAAATATTAAGGCCAATATGAAGAACAAGTTTATTAGTATTTTGTAGTACTGTTCTGGAGTATCATAGAATTATTTCACCGGGATTCTTCTCGTAAGAACTTTTGTGTTCGATTAACTCAAAATGTGAGTTTGATCTTATATTGTATCTTTGTATTAACTGAAAGTAATTAATATAAACCATGCGGCCACCAAAACAGGATGGATAATATTAATTTCTACCATCTATTAAATTATTAGACACTCTTCAAACAAACAAAAAAAGATTATACACGGCATACAATTAACACATTCTCTGGAATACTTCTTAGTTGAGATTTGAAGGTAGAGAGCGAAAATATTTAAAATGCGTAGTGGAACACTTCTTACCTGTGATTTGAAGGCAAAGAGTGAAAATGTTTAAAAATCATGTACCTTTACCTACACCATTATACTTCTCCAAAAAATATGGTCAGCCTGACACCCCATAAACGGGGAAAACGTTCAAGTTGAACTTTAGAACAAAATATACAAATGGCTCATCTCCAATTACTACCCCCTCTATTAGACATGTTAACTCTCATTCAAAGCTAAATACACCTTCCTATGGTTTTAACTTTTAACCTAAAGAGTAAAATGAGAAATCATTTTGCTTACTACTGAGTTCATATTAGAAAATAAATGTCACACTTTTACAAAAGAACGAAGAATGGAAAAATTTCAAAATAAAATTAATTTAAAGAAACAACGGCATTGGATACAATTTATTTAAAAAGAGTTATTAAATCTAAAACAGAGGAGAACTTTTATAAAGCTTATTACTTTTCTTTTTCAATTCCTTTTGTTTATCTTAGAAATTTTATTTTTAGGGTCTACTCAAAAAATAATGGTTGGATCCAGTTATCAGTTCTAGTTCCAGTTCTACTAGGTGGTTATATCCACCCCTAAGTTTACTTACCTCTGACATTGTTGAATCGCTAGCGCTTACGATTGAAAAAAGTTGACAAAAGTTGAGAGCCATCCACGTAAAAACAACTATTAGTTCAATAACCTCATTCTTTTTCCACTGGTATCTCATGAACACATATATATACTTGAATGTGGAGCTGGTGACAGTGACGAGTATAAACGTGATCGATGCCAACATTTGTACGGAGTAGGCGGCGTTGACAAGAGGAGCTACGCCGACAATTCCTGCACGGTGCTGTGACCACACAACCACCTCCTCCCACTTCACGACGGAATAGCCCAGTTGTCTGTTGATGTGGGCCAGATGTTCCCTTAACACTAGGACTAGAAGTATGAATTGGATTTCGACGAGGTATATTGAGAATTCCATAAATACCAAGATGGACATTTTATAGTCATTCTTGTACCAATGGTGCCAGTAGACGATCGTTAGGAAAGTAAACCCAACTGCCAGGTAGACATAGCAAAGTTTCTTAGCACGATCGTAGTTAAATGACACTCCCTGGATGAAATTTTCCAACGCGGAAATCTTGGCAATAGTGCTATCGACGGTTGAGTGGTGAAATGCACAGCTGAAAATCATTAGGATATAAGTAGAAGGAAATGTGTAACCCAAAATGGTGGCAGATACGTTTTTTATATTTGAAATACTAAACAAGTCATACGTTATAACCTTTAAACCAATTGACGTTATTATTATTGGAAAAATAACTTTGTGAAACGTTCTTGAAAGGTTGGCTAGAGATTTATATGAGGGATCGTATTTATCAAAGGTAAATATTCCACAAATTACTGAGATATAGTTGAGATATTTAAGGGATGAGCGTATATCCATTTTGATTGCTGGCTGCAGGACTCACTGGAGGAATAATGATATTTACGTTAAACACCTACATAATTACTCAAATTTTAATCGATCTAATAACACTTCATTCGAATAATATTTATTTAATCATCTTAATGGAAAGTTGTTTGAAAATTCCTTCCCCATTAAGATGTAAAGCTCAATAACTGTAGTTTTGATCAGTTCTTCAATTTATTATCATCCATTATCTTTATTGAACTTAAAACTATTTACTAAATGAGATTTTTAATTATTACATTTGTGTTTTATAATTTATTTATATTATTTTGCAAAAAAATAATCAATATGTTATTTCTTTCATGACGAGTTCGTGCTTTGTGATTATAATATATTATGATATGGTATTAATATTACATATTTATTTTGTTTTAACATCTCAACTTAAGCATTAAAAAAATTTAAAAATATTATTTTACAGTATTTTTTATATATCACCATGCCAGGAAAAAATTACAAGTTAAAATTTAAGGAGGAAGGTTATTTTGTACGTAACTGTACACTTGGTTATATATTTATTTCTATAGATTTAAATTTGAAGGCGTTACATAAGCTAGAGGTGATTTTTTTAGCACCTCATCTTACCACCCGTTAAGGTTTTATGCCTATATACTAATTATATGAAGTATTTTTTTATCAGGAAGGTTTAATTGAGAGGAATTGTACAACCATTTGCGTGGAAGGAGATTGGAAAAACATTTAAAAATAATTCCTCGGTGCACCCAACCCGGATAAAACCCCGATCTACCTATCTCCGGTAGTCAAGCTCGATAAGAGTTACAGCCCTGCTTTGAATTATAAACAATACAACATGATAATTGGTTTTAGATTTGTCATGAAAGAACACAATATTATTACATAAGGTTGTAAGGTGAACCAGTCCACTAGGTCAAAAAGAGCAAGCTCTAAATAGGGAGGCGGTAACTCCATAAACAAACTAGCCAACTCTACTTTCATATTAACAACTGTAGACATAATAGTCTACAGTAACTGTGCTCAGCTTTATCTACAGGTCTATCAAGAAGAGAATATATAATATAGAATATGAGGTGCAAATACAGTCCCTTAAAAGGTCAAGATATATAATCTAATTTGAGAAAAAAGAAAGCTAATCACTTATAAGCAGTTCTAACTGACCTTTGTGAAGTTACCTGCTCTAGCAATAAAACCGTAGGTGGTTACGTAGATACATGGTGCAGTTAATAGTATACAAGAAACACAAGGCTCGGTTAGTATGAATATTAGCATACAAATCTTGCTTCAAGTTTGTTCCTGTATTTTATTTCGAAGAAAGTCTTCATTATTGATGTCATAAAGGCAAGATAAACTCTCCACCAGGTCCACAAACTTAATATTAAATTCTGTAAAAAAAACTTACAAACAAAATTCAGTACAAAATAAATGATGGTCCAGTAACCAACTCCAGTACACCACACAGCTACGGGTGTGTGGCGACCACCACACGGCCACCACACGAGTTTAAACATGTCGGAGCGTAGTGGTGGGTGCATGGCGGCTCAGCGCCTCTCTAGTAGGTACTATCCCATTAATTTACATGCCACACAGACGCCACGTCACCACCACCACCACCACACCACACGCTCGCCATCTCGAGTGGGTGCCCTGCCCAGACTACATGTTCGATGTGGTGAGGCATTAGCAGAGCCGAGCCGTGCAGATAGAGTTTTCTTCCATATCCCTGGAATGTAACAGATGGTATTGGGCAGCACGATCCCCGAAAAATAACCCAGAAGACAATTTTAAATCCCAAGATGTATAAATTGTAAGTTACACTTTTTTTTTTTTTATATCGTGTTGAGCTCGACCACCGAGGACGGAGAGATCGAGGTTCGAATCTCGGTCGGGTGAACTGGGGGTGGTTTTTCCTAAATGGTTTTCCACTCTCCCTCCACGCAAATGCGGGTTCACTTCCTCTAAATTCAACCTTCCCAATTCCTAATCCATTAGAGTAATTAGTACTTAAGCGTATAACCCGAACGGGTAGTAAGACGCGGTGCTAAATATTATTATTATATTTTTTTTATATTAAGCCACCTCCATATTTACGCTTCTAATTCAGTGACTTTTGACTATTCCTGAACGATGCTATTCTCAAACAACCACTAATTCACGACGGAATAGCCCAGTCACCAGCTGATGTGGGTCAAATTTTCCCTCATCACCACTAATCAGAAGATGAAATTTATCTTCACAATATGATCTTCCTGTACTCTGAAAGGAACAAGATAATCTTTAATGTTTCCCCTATGGCGTAGTTTATAAGATAGGGCCATATCCCTCAAGGTAAGAATCCTACCTTTCAGGGTGAATGTTGTGTACATTGTAAATTCTATTACGAACAAGAGAAGAATTGAAAACCTAGGCGCGTGCCAGTGGGACATCCATCGTGATAGTAAATACAGCTGTCAAGCAGACCTAGCCGATTTTCTTTCGTTCGATTCTCTTCAATTAGGACATTTTGACGAGAATACTGGTCACGTTTGACTGGTAGAATGCACATCTGTATGCTGTCAGCATGTTGGAACAAAGTAGTGTACAAATAATAATGGGGTCAGAAAATATTTAATTTTAAAAAATCATTCATATGTTAGAATCTTTAGCCCAAATACACAAATGATCATTGGAAACAAATTTGTAAGACTTTACATTATTGCATCAGAGTAGGCTATAGTTATTAATGAATCTTGCTCACCGAGACGGATTTTAATCTTTCTTTTACCATTTACGATTGAAACTGTACGCCTTTCTTTTAACATTTACGATTGAAACTGTACGCGCTGTACGCCGAAACTTTGAAAACAATTTAATGGTTTTCCGGATGGAAGTGTACAGGGATTTTGTATTACTTTTGGGTCTAACAAGCTATATGTGCAGTTCAGGCTATAATTTTCCGAGCATTAGATATATAGCTAGATAGATTAGATAGATAGATAGATAGATAGATAGATAGATAGATAGATAGATAGATAGATAGATAGATAGATAGATTGATTGATTGATTGATTGATTGATATTGACAAAGACTTAATTACAAACTTGTATCGTCATTTTAAAAACTACATGGGTTGGCAGCTTGTAGAATTATTTTCTAATTAATTTTAATCTAATTAAATAATGTTAAAATCAATATAATTTGCTTAAGCACTCACTCAAAGATTGAAAGCTCGTTTAAATGAACACAATATATTTTGTATGCAGGACATTAATTCATTACACGTTGATATTTTATAATTAGATTAATTACCCCTTTGAAAATTGTGAAGAAGAAAAATTGGATAGGTTTAAATTTGACTCATGACAGAAACTGTCACTATTTTAAACTATCCATTGAGTAGTTGCGTTTAGTACCAACACTTTAGTTTATTAAATTATTTTAATTAGTTAAACATTTTCAATAATATTTTTTTAATTCTTCTTAAGATATTAAAGTCATATTTGTAAAATTTCATAAAATAATGCCCCTTAGTGACATATTCTAGTGAAGTCGATTTATTTATGAGTGTTCCATTTTATAAAAGGATTAAATTTATTAAACGTAGTGGAATATTTTTTAATCGATCAACTCTTAAATAGGTTTCCTTTAGTTCAAAGATAATCTGACCTATTTTCTCCGCATTCTAGATGGACTTAAACTCTAGTAACTGCCCCTTCTATGACCCATCATGTTTAAATACTAGCCTAAATAAGTAAATATCCCTACTTCCGTCATTAATAAAATTCATTAAGACAGCTAACAGGATCGTAACCCACCTCGGTGGCCGCATGGTATAAGGTGCTTATCTCACAATAGACTAGACTGCTAATGACTGTGAGATCTAGGATCGAGTCTGGGTTGATTGTACTAAATGTAGTTTTTTTCAAAAGTCGTTTTACACCCTACCTTCACGAAAATGCGGTTATCTCTAAATATAACCTTGAATCATACCTAAAACCATTAGCGTAATTATCACATAACCGTAAAACCTGAAGAGTTTTAAGACGCGGTGCTAAAAAAAATATTAATATACTTAGAGAAGTTGCCGTGATCGATTGTTCTGAAATCAATAAGGCATTTACTTAATAGGGAGTTATAGGATAGCTTGAATAAAATAAACACACCATTATTATGGCAAGTAGATGAAAATGTCAAACTAAAATTAATATGTCCAAACCAAACCTAACCTAAATAAAAAACAAGAGGGAATTTTTTTAAAGAGTGAACTTTCTATTACTTGCAAACGGGTGCAAATACTGAATTGGAACATTTGGCATCTTGTCCCCCGTTGCCTGTTGAATTGGCTTTGGTCAACTTTATCACGTTTATTATTAGGTTTTCTGTCTCGCGACAGTTCTATTTCTTTTGTCAGTGAAATTAGACCGCCAATGCACCCTGTACTTTTGCCTCCTTCAGCTCCCACCATTTTTTTATTTCCTTCAAGTCATCAATTATTTGAATCCTTCTTCTTCCTAATTTCTTCTTTCTCTCAAACTTTCCTTCTGTCGAGTTTTGCAGGAGACAATTATTCTTCCTAAGGATGTGTTTGATCCAATTTGATTTGCGCCGAAGATTCTCATCCAAAATGGTTATCTTCTCTACCACTCTTCTTAGGACTTGTTCATTTGTCGCCCTGTCTGTCCACCTGAACTTATCAGGTCTTCTCCATCGCCACTTTCAAAGCTCTACAATATTTCTTTTCCATCTTCCTGAGAGTCCAAGTTTCTTGTCCATAAAGCGCGATGCTCCAAATGTAGCATTTCATCAGTTTCTTCCTCGTGAAAATATTTGTTTGAAAACTCATTTTGTAATAAATTCAAACCTAATCAAGATATTTGATTAAGATTGTTTTAGCGTTTGGATTAGGCTCATGGCTGAAAAAAAACTCCTCATCTGACATTATTGTGGTGTTTAACATTATTTAGTGTAAATAAAAAAAGATAACTGGATGATCATTCAAAAAAGGACATCAAATGTTGCAGTTGTAAAGTCCATTATTTAAAAAAAATTCATTATAATGGTTCCATAGTAAAAGACTTATAAAAATAAGTTTCTTATTTTTTAAGACTCGTAAGACTCTAAAATAAAAATAAATATTAGTATAATGATAATTTTTATTTTTTTATTTGAAGACTTAAGTAGTATTTCTCCATAAAACAATATCACATACTCAACACAAAATTTTCACATAAAAACCTGAGGCATACGAACCAAGCTTTGCAGTAAGGCCTGACACAAAATATTCTTACATCCACAGACTTTTAATTATAATGTTTTATTACAAAACTTATTATCTTGTGAGTTATAGGATTATTGTACTATGACCCTTTGAACACCTGACAAAAACACTTCATTAATACATCATACAAACATAACATGGATGACAGTATTATAAAGCTTCCAATTACTTTTTATCGATTAATAAATGTAATTTATCTAAGTGGTTTTAAATCGATTGAATCCAAAATAAGTTAATTTTCCAAGGAATCGTGCATTATTAGTCGAGTCTGGCTTGCTACAAACATTTAAAATGAACATATACTCAGCTATCAAACCTCTCAACTATATTTCAATTATTTATGGAATATTCTCATTTTCTACATGCATTCCATCTTTAAAATCTTCATCAAAGTTTTTTATTGAGTCTTACAAACTGGGGCTACCAATAACTGTATGTTTTTGTTATATAAAACTACGGTTTTTGAATTCAAATTTTTCAAGCATTACTGGAATTTCTTTCACCATCCTTAGTGGTGCAATCCTTTGTTCTTACATCCTGACAATAGTCAGCTGTGTACTTTATCAAGCAAGCGTAGCAAGCATTCTTTCCCAGATGTCCTCATTAGAAAATTTGGTCCAAAAAGAGTATTTTAACTATAATCGACCGAAGAAAGTTAGCTATATTTACATGGCAATAGGATATACTTTATTAATTATCTGCTACAACCTACGTATGTATAAATATGATTTCACATTTTCCATCATGTTTGTCATGGACTCCACAATATACCTTGCCCAGATCCATTTCATGTTCTTAGTCATGGCAATAAGGGAACATCTGTCCTACATTAACCGGCGACTGGAATATTCCGTCGGTAAAAACTACGAGGTGATGGTTCAAGCGGAGCACCATGCAGGTATAGTTGACGTCGCTCGTCTCTTAAATGAGGCCTACTCTGTTCAAGTGTTGACAACGGTAACGTCCGTTTTCATCCTGGTCACAACCTTCACGTTCATCCTCCTGCAGGATTTCATTCATCGAGGGCAAGACTTTGAATTAGTAAAAGTAGTAGCCTTTTCTTCATGGATGGTTTTCCTCGCCTGGCGACTCTACTCGTGCGTTTACGTTTGCGAATCTACAATGTCAAAGGTGAGCGCACTCTAGTTTTAGATTTAGTATATTCCCCTTTTACATTAAAACATAATCTTATACAATAGTCATCATCATCATCAACAACTGTTTCCAGCCCGTGGCTGAATAAGTTTGGTAAAATGCCTCCATCTTCCTCTTTCCTTCCACCATTCTTCTTCCTTTAACTCTTTCCATTCTTCTCCTCTAATCTCTTTTTTGGCCTACCTTACGGTCTTTTTCCTACAAACTTTATTGCCAACATTTTCTTTGGAATCCTATTTTTTCCATCCTCATTACATGCCCATACCATCTCAGTCTTTCTTTCTCTACTATCTCATGTACTCCAACATCCTCATTACATGCCCATAACATCTCAGTCTTGCTTCCTCTAATATCTCCTGTATCACCTGCAGTGACATCTTAAGGCATGGGCACGCTGGGCAGTTGCCTACGAGGCAAGAGGCCTCATGCTAATCCATGTAAGTATTGATAGTCTATTATATGTTTCACTCATGTGTATAGAAAATTACATCCTGAAGACCGATGACTTCAAGCAAATTATAAAAACAATTATTCTATGCAAAGAAATCTCGCAAATGTTTGCGTTGAACACTTGTTTAAAATAAATAATGCATTGTAATTTCATACTTTTCCATCTCTGTCTGTATGATTTATCAATTGAGTACCATTTATATGTTGATTATTTCATGTTTTATTGTTCAAACGTATGTGTTGATTAATCTTTTCTGTGCAGCATTTTCTAATGCTAGCAATGATTTTATTGGAGGCAGCAATAAATATGTTTAATTTTATCGATTATTTCCTTTTTGTTTTTCTTGTGAGTGGTTGTGTCAGTAGGGATGCAGTGTACCGCTTTTCAAGGGGGGCCTATAATGTTTTTAAGACGGTCCTGGCTCCCTGTACCCCCACGATTCCCTTGATAACTTCATTCCTAATCTTGTTTCTCCTTGTGACAGCTAACAAGCTCCTCACAAACTATCATCTGGTATTCCTACCAGTAAAGAGCTTGGGTCTCCCTTCTGGTCTCATGCTATTGACATGTCCCGTTCACCTCATAATATTTCCTTTCATTTTCTTAAAAAAATAATTGGTATGTTGCAATTAGAAAGTACAATTCATCACTATTTTTCCTCATATACTCTTCCTCCTTTCGCACAGGCACCCAAATCTTTCTCATTAACTTTCGTTCAAATATTTGTATCCCTCCTTTTCTTTCTTTCTTTCTTTCTTTCTTTCTTTCTTTCTTTCTGTCTTTCTTTGTTATGGTCTATGTGTAGGAGGTGTACAGTCATTTGGATCATAAGGCCACATCATTTATTGTATGTCAGCTTAAACCAGTTATTTTCTTAACCTGTGACATCATATATATTGTTTTCCCTTGTTCATATCTCAGTCCACTTTTATCTCCTTTTCCCCAGCTATAAGTAATTACTAAAAATAGTATTATATAAGTATTCCTGTATAGATAAATGTACAATTGAGTTAATAAGTCCATCTAAAATGTATTTCTAAATGCGTGTTTGGTGTGATCAAATATAACAGTATTATGTAGGTTGCATTTTTACTTATGACGCCAAGGTTAACAAATTCATACCAAAATACATAATATATTCTGTACGTGTAACATATTTTATGTACAAATCACAAATTTGTAATAAAAAGGTTAGAGATTGATATAATACTCTAGATAATGCAATAAAGTAAAATACCTTAACCATGGTTTATGATTAATTGCATTTTATACGTTTAAATGAGTTCATGGATAAAAAAAAATCAAAATTTAACAATAGTGGATTTTATTAACATTATTTTATAAAAAATTAATAACTCTTAATGAATTAAAGGTATCAAAATATCAGTAAATGTTGCAGTTGAAAGGTCTTTTAGTGAAAAATATATATTTATATACAATAGGTTTTGATCATAAATAGTGAAATAGAAAATCGTTTGTTAAAATTCTTTGAATCATAAATAATAGAGAAAAAAATTTGTAATATTACTATAGGGGATTTTATAAAATATATAATTATGTAAAGTTAAATATATTCAAGAAAACATAATATTAACTACCAACACAAATTTATTGATATTTTAAAATATCTCTCAAATTATATATGAAAGAGAAAAAACATTAATTTATAATTTGTTAAGTAACAAAAACTGTAAGCTTTACTTTGCATTGATGGAGACCATTTTATTCTTATATCAGTTGGCATTTGAATTAAATTATTTAGTTTCAATACTTTCATTTATTAAATAAAATGATCTAGACGCTACAAGAAATTTGGGCTATGAAACTATTCAGTGTGAATACCATAAATGTTTGAAGACATTAAATATATATTTATATATATATATGCTAGCTGTAACACTGATGTTTATTTTTTAAATACATTTCCATTACTTGATTAAATTATATAAATTAAAGGAAATACAGTGTTTCTAATTGATTAAATTTCAAAGAGGTTGATGTTTCAAGTAAGCATCCATTTATAGTATAGTTGGGCTAGATACAACATTCAAAATAGACATATTTATCCATTAAGCTTCTAAAATATATATTTCAAATATTTATGGATTATTCTCATTTATCACATGCATTCCGTCTTTATCTTGTTATTATTAGCACCGCGTCTTACTACCCGTTCGGGTTATACGCACTGACGCTAATGTGGTATGGTAGGGTGATTGTGAGATGAAATGGAGTACCTACAGTTTAACGTGGGATCCGAACCACGGTGGAAGCCTGGCATTCCACACATTCACAAGTTGTGACTTACACACGTCTTGTCAGAGGGTGAAAGAAGGGTTTAGCAATCAGATAAATCTGTGCCGGGACCTAGGATTGAACCCTGGACCCTCGGCAAAGAAGTCTGACACCTTACTCCAAGACCGCCAGGTCACCGTTAATCCTGTTCCCTCACTACCCATGTTTCAACCACTTACGTCAATGTTAGTCATTGTAGATCACTCTCCTGCAGTTGTCTGGCATATCCCTGCTTCAAATCAGGCCTCTCACACTTATGAAAAATAACTCCTCTTGGCTTCCTCTCTCAATTATTTATCTCCTGTAACTTCTAATCTCCTCTACAATACTGCCCAAACACTTGAAACTTTCTAACATCTTCAATTATCGATCCCGTCTCACTGTCACGCAAGTGGTATATTTGCCCTTCCATCCTGTCTTGATCACCATTAATATGTATCTTTATTTAATGCAGCATCTAATAATTATATGGCTGTGATGTTCGGTGCACTAATTTTCTTTTTTTGTACGTCACGTTACTGAGGTAGAGTGGTGGGTATCTGAACTATTCTCAGAAACGTCAATTAAGTCAAATAGGTTTAAAACTATAACCTGAACATGGGAATAAATTCCGGAACTTTTGGCTTTTCCCATTAATATATAAAAAGTTAAGACTTAGATATTATATTAATAATGATTAATGAGATGTATCGGTTTAAATTGGTTGACAATTAAAAAATATAGTAATAATTGAATTATGTTAAACTTTATGAAAAGTTAAGTTACTTGGTATACATACTAATTACATCATGTATTATAATATGGGACAAATGGGGTAAGATAATAACATAACATACACATTATTGTTATTGTTATTAGCTTACCCCATTTGAATAAAATCATAGTATATGTTGTAATTAATATGTATACCAAGTAACTTAACTTTTCATAAAGTTTAACATAATTCAATTATCATTATATCTTTAATTGTCAACCAGTTTAAACCCATACATCTCATTAATCATTAATTATCAATATAATATTTAAGTCTTAACTTTTACTAAATTCTACACTCCTTAAGGAAGATCTTTTTAGAATGTTTTACCATTAATGCCCTACTATCGATCCATCCTGAAGGCCTCATATCAAGAGTTCTCTTTCACAAGTTTTTGTGTCGAGTCTAATTTTGGTAGCGGTTGAAAACATCAGCCACTCAAAAGCTATCGAGATTTTGATATATGTTTACGTTCATTATCCCCTGAAACAGAATAATTGGTTTCCTAGATTTCTTTTGTCATTATTTTGGACTAGAGCCAAATGTATTTTAGGATTTATTTACGTCTGTAGCCTACGTAATACCAATTATATTATAATACTTCTTAAAATATTATTTTACGGTATTAAGCTTGCACTATACGGGCTCTATTATAATACATGTATAACGGGCACCAAAGGGGAAACAAGGGTAAGAAACCTTACGGGGTAGATGGGGATGTATCCCAATAATCTGGTATGTTATCCATTAAGGATGAGTTTCAACAGCAAATAGATTAAATTAGATATACTAACATTTTTATCACACTATGTAAGGATAATTTTATGTCATCACTACTATAGTAAGACTATGGCTGTTTATTATTGGTTTAGTCAAAACGCAACAGTCTTCAAATTAACTTAAAACGGAAATTTAATGGCACATTAAGACAATTAACTTAAATATCCGAGAGTCGTAGCTTGCAGCTTTTGGTAGGCTATAGCAGCGGTTCCCAACCTTTTCTCACTTGCGTACGCCTTGGCAACGCATTTCCATAAATTGTGCTCTTAATTTTTAGCAAAAAGTTATTTCTGACTTATTTGCTGCAACTGAAATTAATGGGTTAATAATGCGACTAAAATACTATGTAATAAGCTGAATAAAAAGGGCATATATTTTTACATTCAAAAAGCAATAGATACAGTAAAAACTAAATAATTTTATTTATTTATTAATTTCTTAATAATTATAGAAACTTTTTTGTTTGAAATCTTTTCTCAAGGTCAAATATAGAAGAGAAGCCCGCATCATCCCTCACCATTTCCTTGAGTTAATTTCATAACTTTTGAGTGATCTTTTGTTTTACACTGCTACTGACATATGTAGCTCTTTCTGCCATTATGAAAATATTTTCGCGTACCCCTAAACGTCCTGGCACGTACCCCTGGTGGGACGCGCACCACGCTTTGGGAACCACTGGTCTACAGCAGAGGATGGAAGGATGACGTAAGTTCGAGAGCTCACACTGTCAACTGTCCTGTAGGGTGGGGTGGAATGGGGTGTTTTCCCCCCATATGAAATTTCATTCTCTTTCTCCGTCTACTCATTATCTTTAAATTACTATACCATTATAGTACCTATAATATTAATTTAATTCTATATTATCAAGAAATCTCTGAAGAATAGTGAAACGAAGATCAAAGATTTAAAAACAGTTAGCATAGATCTATATATTTTTTTAATATTTTTTTTTCAAAATATGTTCATAATAAATGCTCTAATTTTGTATTAACGATGTTTGTTTTTGTTTAAGGCAAACGAAACAGCTCATCTAGTTCACAGGCTAATGAGATGTACCAAAGATGCATCGCTGCTAAATGAGGTACTTTTCCATATTAAATATGTCTAATTTATTACTTACACTTAGAAATTAATTCTTTTGAGTGGCACAAGAAAAAGAGGAAAAATTGATATGGTAAAAATACCTATTGGATGTAATTTATATCAACCTTAAATATTTTGGAATATAATTATTACTCAAATAGCTTAAATATTAATTGGTTTTATTTAAGTTTCTTAAAAAATATTGTAAATAATAATAAAAACTTTATTTTACTATGAGAAAATTCTTCTAATTTTAAAGAAAATATCTTCTAGAAGTACCCAATTTTCAAAAATTTTGTTGGGGGGGGGGGGNNGGGGGGGGGGTATGTGTTTCCTTTATTTCGAAATTTCGTTAAGAAATAATATCATTTCTTCAAAGATTCTCACAATTGTAATCACCACCATCTACTAAATATACAAAAGAATGTTTAGTAAAATACTAATATAGTCTTGAAAAATAATTACATTTCAATATAATATAACCGAATGCCGGTAAGACTAGCAACTATTTTTAAAATACTGGTACACGAATAGAGTATATTTTTTATGTATTCTTTAAAAAAATAATATAATTTATTCATAATATACTATTTTCCAGTTGAAACCATTTTCCCTCCAACTTCTACACAGCCGGATACAGTTCACTGCCTGCGGATTATTTCCTCTGGATTATAGTCTTATCCATTCTGTAAGTAAATAAAATATTTAGATTAAAGATAAATCTAACTATTATTATATTCTATGGCACTTACGATTTTTATGTGCTGACGTGTCTCTTAAAACACACTTTTTATTTATTTATTTATTTATTATATAGCATTATTACTTTTAGCATGATATAAATAGTAAATACCATATTATTGACGTTCATAAAGAACATAATTCGTATAAAGAATCTTAAGAAGATGCATGTTAGCACCATGATTTAATAAATTGGTAAATATTGAATCTAATTATTATCAATATCATATCATTGGACACGTGGACAAACACTTCATACTCGACTTTAAGGTGGATTTTCCTAAATGGTTTTCTCAAAATCCTTCCACTCAAACTTGTACACACTTCCTCTAAATTATCTCTTCCTCACTCCTTACTCATCAATGTGAATATAATAAAGAACAACACAAATATACACACAATAATATGTAAAAGAAATTCCAAGAAATATGTAATTATATTACTTAAATATTTACGTTAGAAGTTTTTTTTTCCTCAACTTTGTGTCCCACTGTCTGGTCTAGCTATCCATTTTTAATGACGGTGATTAGATAGGGATAAAGAATCTCGAGTTTGCTTGAAATAAAAGTAAGAAACCATTTATGAAACACTATAACCAATAAACCCGATTGTTATTTAAATCCAAACGTTCCTCTCTCCAACTAGACGAGAGTTACATTTATATGGTACAGGGGGAAAAGGAGGCGCGATCATATCATACAAATTTTCCAGGACAATAAATCTTATACTTCAAGTCCAATAAGGACCTCAGAATTTTTTTTTATAGTTTAAATATGACAGAGACCTCATCTAACCATAGTATAAATTGTATTAGAAAGGTATCATGATTGTCTAACAGATGGCAGCACTAACACAATATGAGAGAGAGCTCTTTTAACCGTAGTATTAAGTGTATTAGAAAGGTATCATGATTGTCTAACAGATGGCAGTACTAACACAATATGAGAGAGATCTCTTTTAACCGTAGTATAAATTATATTAGAAAGGTATCATGATTTCCTAACAGATGGCAGCACTAACACAATATGAGAGATATCTCTTTTAACCGTGGTATAAAGTGTATTAGAAAGGTATCATGATTGTCTAACAGATGGCAGCACTGACCAATTTAAATTAAAAATGCACTTTCCCTCTTTTTCCCGTGTAAACTTCTTTAGTCTGCATAGTGCATGGTCACTAAAGCGAGTATATTTCTAGTTTAAGATATAAATGGAAAATTCTAAAAGAATGTTTAAGGATAGTTATATTTTAATGTTTTTTTTTCAGATTGTTGCCGCCTCAACCATGTACTTGATTATTCAGATCCAGTTTCAACTTTCATCCAAAACTAGTTGTGTGAACACATGTGACATTGATCTTGAACAATGTCTTATTTTACTTAACAGTACCAATTCAGATGATGTAAACAATTAGAGAAATACAGAGCAAGTTAATGTGTGAAATGTTATTTTTCGATTAGAAGCAAAGTCAAATCAAAATTAATGAAATAGTATGTAGGCTGATTCGAATTTCAAACATTTTGGTTTCAAGTTTAAAAAAATGAAATATATGTTACGTATCTGTGGAACTTAAGAAACTAAATATTTTTTTAAAAGAATCACTAGAATATTTCATATTTCACGTAAACATTTTTCCATATGTAATTACGTGATGCATTTGAGTTACTACAGATTTGTGTCATTTAAAAATCAATTTCTAATGGAAATAAGAGCAAAAAATTACTTAAATTTAATAAATGTATTTTATATTGTTCAATATCTTTACAGACGAAACTTCATAGCTGTCACAAAGCTGAAATGATTTTTTCGAGGCAAAGTCAATGCTTACAAATTTTTGAAGACTTGTTGAAATTTTCAAAGGTTCGCCCATTGTTGATTAACTGAATATTAAGATTTTTAAAACTGTAGATATAAAAATTACAATGCTTCACGTTGGTTAACTTTGCACTGAAGATGACAAATGGCAGAAAAAGGCCATTCTTTCCTCAATAAAACAAGACTATACTATTTAGAACAAAATATCTCTATAAATATGAAAAGCTTTAAAATCCTTTTCTACCCCAACTACCATTTTTAACGTTATAATTTGTGTTTTGCAGAAGTATTAATGTGTTTAAAATACTTTATATCAAGAAAATAATAAAACAAATAGTGTTTGAATAATCAATCAAAATCTAAAATAATTTTTCTTGTGAGAAAAAATTAATAGATTATTTTAAAACCAAATATTATTGCTTATTCTTCACAGATAAAATCATATAGTAAAAAAAAAAAAATTTAACAAATCTTACTATCAATGTTATTAAGTTATGTCTTTAATTTTAAACAGTTTCTTTTTAAATATTAACATTGTTATGTCGATGGCTGTATTAATTAATTTAGAATAAATAAATAAAAATAAGCTCCGACTATATTAACACTTCACTGATAAGAAAATGAAATTTACTTTCTTTTAATTTCTTATCTAGAGAAAGTATAGAAATATTCTCACGAAGTTTTGAAAGAAAAAACATTTAAGGTAAGTTTACTGATAGACTATATTTGAATATTATTTTTCTAAATTATCAAAACCTATTTGAGTGACTATGTACGATTGGATGAAATGAACAAATCCTAAGAATAATGGGTGATAAGAGATCCATTTTGGATGTGATTCTTTGGTACAACTAAAACTGGATCGGATACATCCTCAGAAGAAACTGTCTTCTTCAGGACGTAATAGAAGGAAAGGTTGAGGAAAAGAGAAACTTTGGTAGAAGGAGGATTCAAATATTGGATGAATTTAAGGAAAGAGAAAATTCTGGGAGCTGAAGGAGGAGGCAGAGGACAGGGTTCATTGGAGGTCTAAGTTCACTGACAAAAGGAATGGACCTGTCATATATAATTATATAATATAAATATAATTATATAATATAAATATAATTATAATATATATATTGTATTTATATAATATATATTACATGTATTCAATATATATATAATTTATATGTGTAATTTAGAGAAAATTTAGCTGCAATTGAGTAAAAGGAAATAAATCCATTCTCTGGACATACAACTGGAATTCAAACCCTAACGTCCCCAACACAGGCAAATTATATCAGAAGAGCCTGACGTATAATCCAATTGTTCACCGATGTAACACTCTACTGGCTATTTTGATGATATGTATTTAAAATCAATAATATATATTCTGAAAATTGAAAAATGACACCTGGACACGGGAATCGAACCCGGGATCCCGTGTCCAGGTGTCATTTTTCAATTTTCATAATATGATATCTAGATGGAGTAATCTTCACTAAAAGCATAAATAATATCTTTGGCTATTTAATTCTCAATAATATATAGTTAAAACATTTAAATATTTATGTCCTTTAAGATGCGTATGAAAAAATGTAAATCGAAAAAACTCAAATTTTACGTCTGATGCTTCAACACGTCTGACGAACATCTGGGCTGATGCGTGCTGCTACGACATGTTAACACGCATTCTGGCGTCAGATAAAATATAACATGGCACAACACAGCACATCACGGCAGTGTGAGAACACTTCAATTTAATTGATTGAGATTTTTTTTCACTAAACCGTCATAGCACGCGTTAACACGAAACGTCAGCGTAGTTTGAGTTAGGCTCTATCCTTATAGGGCAGGGCCACAGACTGGGAAAACACCAGATACGCTCAGCCTAAAGCCATCAGGCGAGCCGAGCATGTAAGGTAACATGTAATGTAACAGATTCGTCTAATTCGGACGGACCCGCGAGTACGCTACGAGCTATTCGCAGTGATTCACCGGCTGTCTGTTTTTCCGACGAGCACAAAGCGATTTGTCAGTCTAGTTGGGACGTGTTTGTTGCGTGCTCGCGAGCATGGAGAACTGGTCTGAGAAATCTTTATTTCAGTTGATAGAATCTTATAAAAACCATATTGTTTTATGGGACCCCAAGGATAAAAACTATTATAAAAAGAATCTGAAGGAAGATGCCTGGAAGGATATCACCACATTAGCAGGATTAGCAGAAGATGTTTGCTAACGAAAAATATTTAGTTTTTTAGGTCCTATTTTACTCAGCAAATTCTCAAAGTCTGTGGGAGACATCCTGGTAAAGTTTTTGTACCTTTTTTATAAAATTATACGCCACCATCGCCGAGACTTTCATTTTTTCTTTAATAGTTTGTCAATAATTAGCATAGCACCACTGCATATAAATAAGGCTAAGGTTTCTTCATCATCTGACATTTAGTAGAGTTAAGATAGCTAGTTAAATTGAAATAAAGTGCATCCTCGTAAATACTGAATTGAACCGAGATCATTATGACGTCGCTTGTTCGTTCATCAGTGGCTCAGAGAATGCTTGCGGCGTGCTCGTTCCACCAGTGGCTCAGAGAATACTTGCAGCGTGCTCGTTCCACCAGTGGCTCAGAGAATGCTTGCAGCGTGCTCGTTCCACCAGTGGCTCAGAGAATGCTTGCAGCGTGCTCGTTCTACCAGTGGCTCAGAGAATGCTTGCGGCGTGCTCGTTTCACCAGTGGCTCAGAGGATGCTTGCGGCGTGCTCGTTCCACCAGTGGCTCAGAGAATGCTTGCGGCGTGCTCGTTTCACCAGTGGCTCAGAGGATGCTTGCGGCGTGCTAGTTCCACCAGTGGCTCAGAGAATTCTTGCAGCGTGCTCGTTTCACCAGTGGCTCAGAGAATGCTTGCAGCGTGCTCGTTTCACCAGTGGCTCAGAGAACGCTTGCGGCGTGCTCGTTTCACCAGTGGCTCAGAGGATGCTTGC
>CABFWB010001176.1:64047-87876 GCA_902151455.1 Timema bartmani | reverse complement strand
TTACGTGTGTGCAATTAGTAAATAAGAAACTTTATTTGGCATAAAACAAAAGCAATGTAAGCAAACTATTACGTAACTGAGCATTGAAATGACCTGCTTCGGTGCCCGCATGATTTAAGGCGTCACTCTCACAATAGACTAAACTGTAGATGACTGGGAGATCAGGACTCTAAGATATGTTAACCTTATACACAGGCTCGGGTTCCTGAAGCAAGGCCGTAGCCAGCCAATGACTTCAGGGTGGGTTTAATGGGCACATCCCCCGATTGCCTGAGACTAGAAAAAATTCTAAATGATAAACAATTCTAGAAACTATCTGAAGTGTCTATTTATGGCAACATATCCCCCTAACTGCCAGAGCCTAGGAAAAATTATAAATACTAAACCCCTCTAGAAGCTATCTGAAATGTTTTTTTATGGCAACATAACCCCCTAACAGCCGGAGGCTAGGAGAAATTCTAAATACTAGACACCACTAGAAGCTCTCCAAAGTGTTTTTATGGCAACATATCCCCCTAACTGCCAGAGCCTAGGAAAACTTATAAATACTAAACACCCCTAGAAGCTATCTGAAATGTTTTTTTTATGGCAACATAACCCCCTAACAGCTGGAGGCTAGGAGAAATTCTAAATACTAAACACCACTAGAATCTCTCCAAAGTGTTTTTTACGGTAACATAATCCGCTAACTGCTGGAGGCTAGGAAAAAAATATATACTCAAACACCTCTAGAAGTTCTCTAAAGTGGTTTTTATAGTGACATAATCCCATAACTGCTGAAGATAAGGAAAAAATCTGAATGTTAAACACAATTAGAAGCTCTCTGAAGTTCTTTTTATGGTAACACAGCTCCCTAATTAGTAATTGTACCTTAATTTTGATATTTTTTGAACCATAAACAAAGCCATATATATTTTGTTCATAAAATTTCGTGGGGGGGGGGGGGGTTTGAACCCCCAAAACCACCTCCCTGACTACGGCCTTGCTTGGAAGTCCTAGTTCAGTACCATTAGACATTCTTGTCAAACTCCAGAAGCCATTACAAATATAAGTGAAATATAGCTACCAAAATATTGAAGATGAGCGTTAATGGATATAGGTCCGACCCTTTAGCTCAGTCGATAGCATGTATGTACACTGAGATAAGGGTACCGGGTTCTATTCCTGGCATGGCCGATAGATTTATAATTGGTGAAATGTGGGCTTACACTCTTTCAAAGTGTGGACTGGATGTTGTGTCTATCCTAGTCTTAAGTTATATAATAAGGCATATGAAGCTACGGCAGGCCTAGCAAGCCGGCAATGGAAATAAATGGATTGACTAAAACAGTGACTACAGCTACCGGCTTGCTAGGCCTGTCGTAGTTTCATATGCCTTATAATATAACTTAAGACTAGGACAGGCACAACATCCAGTCCCCGGCCGTTAACCTATCAATGTGAAAGGGTAAACCCATATTTTCATCAATGGTACATTTTCGGCCATGCCAGGAAGCTTAGCTCAAGAGGTAGACAGGCTACCGATGTTCTAATGATATGATAGCAAGATTATTTAGTCTTGATTCAAGCATTGTTGACTGTAATTTATTTTTATATTAAGGTAAGTTTTGAAAAAGATTAATCTGTTTCACAGTGTGTCAGAGGAATGATCAAACACAAATTAAAATCAGTAATTACATTTGGAAAAACTTCAATAAAATTATTATCATACATATTTTTAGCGGATTAGGGAAAATTTCGCCCGGAAAAACTGCACCTTCCCAGAAAAAAAGGGGAAAATTGCGCCCTCCTATCAATCATCACACCATTAGGTGAGAAAAGTGCGCCCCACACACTGTTTTACACACTTACAAAAACAAGTACGTCCAAGGACCTAGCAAAGTGTTTGAAATGTCTAGCCTAGATTTAAAAAATGGATTAAAAGGTCGTCAATAATTAGTTTGGTAACTTCAATGTATACGTTCACATAAAATGTTTACAGATACACACTGATCTTTATTTAATTAAAAAATCTACCCTAACCTAACCTAGCCTAACCTAACCTAACCTAACCTAAATAACAGGCAAAGAGACAGGTGCGATGAACCGATGTACTTTGACCTCCTCAAGACCACATGATGTGCGATTAGTCGATTTGAAATACCCACCCTCCTAAACAAAAGGATGCGATGAACCGATCTACGCCAGTGAAAATGGTAAGCTCGTGAGGAAAGTGAGGAAAGTGCGCCCACACGACCTTGTTACAACTATCTAGGTGAGACAGACAAGGTCGTGTGGGCGCACTTTTCCCACCTATTAGTGTGATGATGCATCCGAAGGCGTAGTTTTCCCTGTTTCCTGGAAGGGCGTAATCTTCCCGACGGCATATTTAGCAATGTCTTGGCAACTAACTCCACCAACATTCTTGATAAATTAATAAAACTGTGACATCTCTTGTTTTAAAGATTCATCAAGATCCTCAGTGTATTATAGTTGTTATTATTATTATTATTATTATTATTATTATTATTATTATTATTATTATTATTATTATTATTATTATTATTATNGGTGATTGTGAGATGAAATGGAGGACCTACAGTTTAACGTGGGATCCGAACCACGGTGGAGGCCTGGCATTCCACACATTCACAAGTTGTGATTAATACACGTCTTGTCAGAGGGTCAAGGAAGGGTTTGGCAATCAGATAAATCTGTGCCGGGACAGAGGATTGATCTCCGGACTCCCCATCACAGAAGTCTGACACCTTACCCCCTAGACCGCAAGGTCACCCATCCTCACTGTAAAAACTCAAACAGTTAGTGAGCGAAATTTCATCCATAGTATTTGAAGTTTTGCAATCAACTAAAAATTGAAATTATGACTGAAGGCGATTATTATATATAACTTATCAACTATCACACCAAAAAAGAAAATCGCATTAATAGGGGCTAAAGATGCAATTTTTGAAGTTGGATAAGACCGTTTAGAATGGTTCAGGGGCCGGGGCCTCTGAACCATCGGAGTCCCGGGGCTGCAGACCCTGTTTCCTCCCCTCTCCCCTTTAATCCAGCACTGGAGTCATTGATTACATTTTAGTTTCATAATCTCATATGCAGCTTTGAACCTCAAGTGTGCTTGACTCTTTAATAAAGTTAAAAAGGGAAAAAATTACTTATAAATGTGATCTAATTAAAACATTCTTTAACATTAATACCGACGCACTTCTGTGGTGACATGATCTAAAGCGCTTACTCTCACAAGACTAGACTGTTGTTGACGGGGGGGATAAAGGTTCGAATCTCAGTCGGGTGTACTGAGGGTGGTTTTCCCCTGAATGGTTTTACACTCTCCCTCCATGCAAATACTGGTACAATTCCTTTAAATCCAACCATATTAAACCCTATCACAATAGTGTAATTAGCACATAGGGGTTTAACCCTAACGGGTAGTAACTAAAAATAACACTAATACAATAATATGATGAAACATAAGTTTACTAAAGTATGCTTATACAACTGAGAGCTATTTATTTAGGGTTATGTAGTTTATATATTATTATATTGTATTTGTCCTATCCAATAATTAAAATATAAATACAGTATTCTTCAATATGACATACAAGAATTGTCTTCCCAGCCATTTCTTATATATACAATTTTTTCTCGTGATTGTGTCTTTAATTGACGTAATATTCATGAAAAAAAAATGTAATATTCTCGTTCTATTTTTTAGTTCAAAGAATTGTATAAAATGTATATTGAGAAAGTAGAGTTTCAGACTTTGCTCCAAGTACATGCTATGATGCAGGTTGCAAGCTTAGGGGCTGGGAATAATTCGGGTAGATATAGTAGACAAAATTATAAGAAATCACTTTTTCCATAAACTAGCTTAGGCCTAAAATATATAAAAAAATATATTATTAATTTAATAATCTGAACTCATCAATAATACCTTTAAAATCTTCATCAATTGAGTTCAGTGTATATTGACCACAAAAACAAGGCTTTATTATATTTTTTGTTGTTGCAATAGTGAAGAAATGTTGGAACATCTTCAAAACTCTTCAGAAATTTTGTTTCTTTATTTATTGGTGCTCCATTGATATCATATTGTATGATTTAATAGAAAGCCCATTTTTTGAAAACTTGGAACCCATTTTACTACAGTGGCGGGAAAATAAAATTACAATATTGTGGGTTTACATTTTTAGTCCGTTTTGTTAAAAACTTAAGCAGAAAATAAACATTAATCCATTAGGAAGTATTATTGAAATCTTTTTACAACTTTTTAGATTACCTTTATATCTTAATATATATAATTCTTCTGTACGTGTGTATGTCACTGAACTCCTAAACGGCTGGACCGATTTTGATGAAATTTTTTGTGTGTGTTTGAGTGGGTCCGTGGATGGTTTGGATTCACAATTGGACCCGGTAGGTGGCGCTGCAATCGGGTTCTAGGATTTTTATTTTATTTTTTAGGGATTTTTTTATTATTTTTTTAAGATTTTTTGCATATCAGAACATGTAGCCTCAAAATTTCACCCTCCCCACCACTACCCCCAATATTTATAATAATGAATATAATATTAATAATTGACCGTTAAAAAATCATAAGTTCATTAATAATTGACCGTTAAAACCTTCTGAAGACAAACACTGAATTTGTAATATTTGTGTAACTCACTAATTGTAGTTCATTGTGAATTTGTAATTGTGATGATCACATAGTATTTGTTTTATCATCGAAATCAATTATGCCACCCAAACGAAAAGCCAACGTTCGGGCAGGATAACGTCTGTCGGGTCCGCTAGTTACTTATAGATGTATTAATTGTTAATGAATCAAATAATACAGAATACCACATTTTCGTTCAAGTTGATGGTCAAAAGTAGGCTTTCTTTTTTTAAAAAAAATCAAGGTATACATGAGCCCTATATACAATTAAATGGAAATTAGACCTCAAATATTTTACATTTGAAATTGCCGCCCTTCGTGCAATCAGAAGACCATTGATAAAAGATTTATTCGAGCTCAAATGTCTAAGCTTAGAGATTTTTTTGTTTAATGAGTTGGCCCCATTGAACGTTTTATTTTAATGGTGAAAAGTCATGTGAAGTGTGTTATTTTGTTATTATCAGATGTTTAGATACTCTATAGGTGTTAGGCTATCGTAGCTACATATTTAGCTGTAATTTCTCAAGGTTTATTATTTTACTGTGATACCTTCAATGATGAGTTTCGTTAGCGATTTATCTAAATCCCAGGAATATTTAAGCTTTCGTAGCAGTATCCCATTAAGAAAAATTGTTGTTGATTCTGACAGTTCAAAGGTTGGGAATTTTCTTTTAGTATTAGTTTTTTTCTGTTGTTTGTCTTGGTGTAAGTTAAGGTTTTTTAAATGCTTGTACACATATTTTTTTTTCGTTTCAGGGATGGAAATTATATGATTCTGGACCAAAATCTGTAAAGACGCCCTTGGTATGCCTGCCACCTGTTAGTGGGACTTGTGATGTTTTCTTTAAACAGATTCTAGCCCTTAATGCCAAAGGATTTAGGGTTATCGCAGTAAGTCAAGTGCCTTGATTAATTATTTGGTTTGGGAACCATGCCTTTGAAGAAACTATGTGATACACTGTACTATTTTACCTATGATAGCAAATCATTAAAAATTGAATAGCTACTAGTATAAGGCCTATAGGAACTCACAAGAAAACGGCAAATCCACAATATTACAAATATATTTATTTGAAATTATTTAATTTTTCCTACACTTATTGAGTTCCTACACAATCAGTCAGACTGTCAGTATTAATAAAGTAATAATTAATACTGACAGTCTGACTGATCATGTAGAGGCAGTACTGATGGACGGACTTACGAAAATACTGATGTGATCCGAATTTTCTGATCACATCAGTCTCAGTCCATCAGTCTTGAAAGTGGTGGGCGAGACTGACAGTAGTACTGACCGTGTGCGCGTGCGCTCGTCAGTATTTCCTTCAGTCTCAGCAGCAAACAGACAGCCCACGCCTTTTTCTTACCATCTATGTTGTTGCACGCAGGAGCCGAGACTGATAAAGTTATGACGCAAAGACTGACCATGTACGGTCTTGTTGTAAATACTGATGCATACTGTCAGTCAGATTGTCAATCTTAAGAACTGACAGTCTGACTGATCATGTAGGGGCCCTATTAGACAACTCAATAAAACCTCAAGTCCAAACATAAACATACTTAAGTGAGGTTTGACCCAGTATCCCTTGAATTATGACATCCTATACTAAGACAGTCAAATCTTTTATTTTATGAAAATATATAAGATCATTATTAGCAAGGTTATATCGAGTCAGCCTAGTAATTAACCTTAAATCAAGTTTCGGTTAAGCTTGGTTGGAAAGGAACCCAATAATATATGTATAGATTTTTAAGCCTCAAAATATTTATTGTTAATTTATTTTAGTACCGTATTTGATTTCTGGTATGGTAGATGACTTCCGGCAGGTGTATTCCGCTCGGATCATTTCTAGCCATTGTTATCAGTTCACTTCTAATGGGACCTTATGTGATTTTTCTGAATGTAAAATTGTTAGTGGATATCCAAGAGTATTTTTGTTTAGATAAGAAAAATTTAAAGTTAACCATTGTATAATTCATTCACGATAGGTCTTTACCTGGATGACAGTTCAAAAATCATATGTTTAGGTTTTAGGTTACCAACACTTGTAAAAGAACACTGTTTTGTTATGAATGTTAAGTTTTTTAATTACATGTTATATTTTACATTTAAAATAACTTAAACTTAAGTTTTCTCACATTATTTCATTACTTTTAACAATTTCTTTTTACCCAATTCGAAACAATATTTTAAACATATATTAAAAGTACCTATTCTTTGTTTTGGAATGTTATCTATGATGTGTAGTATAGTGCATGCATTAATACCTTTTAATAAAGGCATCGTATTTACTTGGTAAAGATAAAATATTTGTAATTTATTTTATATATGATTAACTATTTTATTATTAGTTTATTGTTTTTAGAAATATTTAACTGAATAAAATATAATCGTCTGCTGCGAGGATACACCATTTTAAACAACTTGTCCGCGTCATCATCAACCACATGGCTAATATTCGTTGGTCGCCATTTTAAAGCCATATTTGTTAGACCTTTTGTGAAAGTGCTCGGAATAATAATTATTTTAACTTGAATAGAAGGATAAATAAGCTTTGTGGACGACCTCAAATAAATATTAAGACTTTGTTTAATTTAAATATATTTCATAGAATTTATTACTGTGCGCGTTTATTATATTTTTAACTTTAAATTAAGTCTCTAGTTTGTTAGGTCCACGCCTTACTCTAACTTATAATAATTTATAACTAAGTTAAATTACCTTTTATTTTAATTATTGGGCTTCTGTATTAACGTAAAAAAACTTAATCCTAGATCATATTACTAATTATTTTAAGAATAACTTTGTGTATACAGATATTTTCTCTTTAGTTCGAATACATATTAGGCCTAATTTGGTTAATTTTAATCTTACTTTAATATAACTTTAAACTTACTTTAAAATAACTTTAATCTAACATTAATCTAACTTTAATCTAACTTTAAACTTTTATCTTTTATCAAACTTAAATATAAGTTTAATCTAACTTTAATCTCACGAAATTTTATAAGGGGTTCTTTTTATTTGTGGATAGATTTGTGTGTGTTTTTTTGATAATGAGTTTCCAGGAGAAAAAAAGAAGAGAAGTTACAGATCACCAAGTCATTCAAAAATTTCAATTTCAAAATTCTTTGAGGCATAATATTGGCCTAAATTACTGTGGTAAACTATCACATTACTCTACATAACCATATGTTTTCATAACAGCTGTCCCAAGTGACAGTGGCAGATATCAGCTGTTGGCGTAGTGATATTATAGGGGCTATTTTTTAGTTACTTTTTGAGCTGTCATCCAAGTAAACTTAGGTCGTGAATGGCGTATACAAAAAATACATCTGTTGATAAAGAGAGTGAAGTGCCTATATATATATATATATAAATCTTCAATTGTGCAATTTTACATAGACCAACAATAGCTAAATAGGTGAGTTTAGTTTTGACTTTCTTACTATGACCAATTTTTTTTTTCAATAGGTTTTAAATTTAGTATAGACTCCATGTTTGCTTTGAATAAAGTTAAAAAAAAATACACCTTTATGGTGTAGTTAACTAACGCGCTAGTTTCTTTTTGAGCTAAACTGCAGAGGATTGAGAGATCAAGGTTCGAACCTCGGTCGGGTGAACTGGGGGGGTTTCCTAAATGGTTTTTCAATCTCCCTCCATGCAAATGTGGACTCACTTCCCATAAATTCAACCTTCCCAATTCCTAACCAATTTAGCGTAATTAGTACTTAAGCATATAACTCGAATGGGTAGGAAAAAAGCGGCGCTAAATAAATAAAAAATAAATAAAGTTAATTGAATAAAAAGCAATAACATTTGGAAATAAATTATAGGGCCTAATTGTCCCAAGGTGGGGTTCACTCGTTAAACAGGACAGTGAGATCAATTTTGGGACTGTCCTGACCAATCCGGGACTGTTGGCAACCCTAAGTGTAAGGTATAGTTGTGGTAACTTTGTAAGTAAATAATGGCTTCAGGTAGTAAGCCCAACATTTTTATTCCTTAATATTCGACTTCTCCACCCCTCTCCTTTAACCTCATAACAACTGCACAGTGAACAAATAGTTTGTGATAGTCCAACGATAGACTAGATTTCCAATGAAGGTTTGAATCTCTGTTAGCTACATTGGAAGGGATTTTCCCACAATCTCTATGCACATTAATGTGGACACACTTCCTCTCAAAAGTAGCCTACCTTCCTCATTAAGCTCCTCCATCTTAAGCTGCTACTTATCCAGTTTATGTTACTGTGACTGCTAATTAAGAGGTTTAAGGGGCTTTAAATATATAATACAAACTTCATTAATTTCCTAACAAAAATCTAAGTTAATTTGTTAATGCTGAGTTTCTTGTTATTTTGTTTCGGTTTTTTTTTTAAGGCAGAGCATCCAGTCTACTGGAACATAAAAGAATGGTGCGATGGCTTCAAAAAACTCTTGGACTACCTAGGTTTGGCCAAAGTTCATCTTTATGGAGCTTCAGTGGGTAAGTTAGTTGGAAAAGGTCTTAAGTTTGAGTCACATTCTCGAGTGGCATGTTGAGTTCTGGTTATGTTTATTGTGTCTTAATAACCGTCAGGGCGATCCACATCTATGCAAATGAGGAAGTTAGAGTATGTGACCCGCCTCGGTGGCGTAGTTGACTAACGCGCTAGTTGTGTTGAGCTCGACCGCCGAGGACAGGGAGATCGAGGTTCGAATCTCGGTCGGCTGAACTGGGAGTGGTTTTTCCTAAATGGTTTTACACTCTCCCTCCACGCAAATGCGGGTTCACTTCCTCTATATTCAACCTTCCCAATTCCTAATCCCTTAGCGTAATTAGTACTTAAGCGTATAACCCGAACGGGTAATAAATATAAATAGAGTATGTGTATATAATGAACCTGCATTTTCTTTGAAGAAGAAGAGAAAACTGACCCACCTGAGTGGCCGAATAGCCCAAGGCATCACTCTCGTGTTTTGACTGTTCTGCTGATGACGGAGAGATCTGGGTTTGGATTCCGGTCGGGTCTACTGAGAGTGCTTTTTACTAAATAGTTATCCACTCTCTTTACATGCAAATGTGGGTAGATCACCTCTAAAATGCTTCCTTCATCATCCTTACCTCATTTTCATATATGCATACACCCTGAACATGTAGTAATACCGGGTGATAAAAATAATATTAATAGAAAACTTTGATATAAAAAAAGTGTTTTTATCACATCACTCGACACCGGCAAAGTTTTCTATTAATATTATTTTTATCACCCGGTATTACTACATGTTCAGGGTGTATGCATATATGAAAATGAGGTAAGGATGATGAAGGAAGCATTTTAGAGGTGATCTACCCACATTTGCATGTAAAAAGTGTTTTTATCACATCACTCGACACCGGCCTCCCTCGCAAATCAGACAAAGACTAGAGTTAGAGGTTTTTGTCCATATGACCGAACAGTGCATGTGATATGTCATAATATGATTCCCATCTCCCAACTTCCCCTTCCCTAATTTTTATTTTTATTTATCACCACGTCTTACTACCCGCTTGGGTTATACGCTTAAGTACTAATTACGCTAAGGGATTAGGAATTGGGAAGGTTGAATATAGGGGAAGTGAACCCGCACTTGCGTGGAGGGAGAGTAGAAAACCATTTAGGAAAAACCACCCCCAGTTCACCCGACCGAGATTCGAACCTCGATCTCCCCGTCCACGGCAGTCGAGCTCAACACGACTAGCGCGTTAGTTAACTACGTCACCGAGGCGGGTCCCCTTCCTAAGCTTGATTCAACTTTCCATCACCACCTTCCACATCTCATTGACTGAGGCTAGCAAAGAAAATGGGGTGGATCCTACGGATATCTTCTAGAAATTTCACTAAATTATGAGTCTTGTTTTTACCACCCCTCTACATTTATTATATTTTTATTTAGGGTATTTATTATTTAGCGCTCACTTTATGAACTGATTGATCAATTAAGCACAAGGCTTTTAATTTTAAACCAATCTGATTCTAGAAAATAAAAATAAATTTTTTCGATAAAAAATGTGGTCATTTTACCATACTGTTAGTGTTATTTTGAGGTATTGACGTTATCTGTCAAAAGTGATCACATGACTTGGCGTAAGAATAAGTGGAAGTTAATTTAGTAACTTTTTCTAGCTCGCTTCGGTCACGCTAGTCTGTACTGCCGAAGACAGGGAGCTCTAGGTTCGAACCTTGGCTGGGTGTACTGAGGTTGGTTTTTCCTAAATGATTATACAAACTCCCACCACACATTGGATACAGTTCCTCAAAATTAAACCACCCTCATCTCTTAACACATCAGTATAACTAGTACTTGTGCATTTAACCTGAACGGTTAGTTTGACGCGGGGCTAAAGAAATTTTGTCTGACTGTCTTAAGGTTCTTTCTATGAAAACTAGACTGTATTAAGGATGATATTCTTTAATCCTTGAATCCTCAAGGCGGATACATGAGAATATGACCACTTACCTGGATCTATAGTCTAATAGAAATTTTTAAAAAAATCCCACAAACACTATTACAGGGTGTCTACCGTCCGAGAAAATCAGGGAAAGCGGGAATTAGCCGGGAATTTGAAGTGATCGAGGAAAAAACGGGAATAAGTCGGGAATTTGGTAAATTACAATAAAAATCTGTGAAAATGTTTTTTTACTCAAAATATGAAATATAATCATAATTAAATCAGTAAATTATGTGATTCAAACTGTCATTTTTTTTTTGTAGCTGTGTAATATATTTTTAATTCCTAATAAACAATGTTAATACAAATTTAAAAAAACATGTTCATTTAAATTTTAAAACTTATTATTATTCATTAAAAAAGATTAATAGAAAAACGAGGGGGAGTTGGAAGGATGTGACATACTTTTTAGTCGGGGATTTTAGGAAATGATCAGGGGAAATCAGGGAAAAGGTCGGGGATTTCATTGGTCAAGTTGAGTAGACACCATGTTTTACAAATATTAGTAAACGTAAGTGGTATTTTAGGTGGATTTCTGGCGCAGAAGTTTGCCGAGTCGACGATGAACTGTCCTCGAGTCGCCTCTCTCATTCTCTGCAATACCTTCACAGACACCTCTGTTTTCAGCTATAGTGAATCTGCTGTTGTGTAAGTACAACTTTATTTTATTGTATGTTCATTGTGTCTTATTATATGTCAAATTTACACTAAATATTGTTTTGGGAAAATATAGTACAAGTTTAGAGCAGGGGTCGGCAACCTTTTTGGGCCCCGATTGACTTGGAGACTTAATATGATATCATAATATGATTCCCATCTCCCAACTTCGCCTTCCCTAATTTTTATTTTTATTTATTTAGCACCGCGTCTTACTACCCGCTTGGGTTATACGCTTAAGTACTAATTACGCTAAGGGATTAGGAATTGGGAAGGTTAAATATAGGGGAAGGGAACCCGCATTGGCTTGGAGGGAGAGTGAAAAACCATTTAGGAAAAACCACCCCCTGTTCACCCGACCGAGATTCGAACCTCGATCTCCCCGTCCTCGGCAGTCGAGCTCAACACGACTAGCGCGTTAGCTAACTACGCCACCGAGGCGGGTAGCTGTAATAATAATAATGTTGTTTGTAGCTCCTTTATAATATGAGATAAAAAAAATTAATAAAGAGTAATGGGCCTTTAGATAGTTTACTATTAGACACACCAAACATTCAAGAAATGCATTTCTAAGAACTTAGTTAAAATGGCTATCAAAATGTTTACAGTAGTTAATTGTATCATTAATGGATTTATAATACTTGTACAAACAAAGAATTAAACCAAAAAACACTAAAGGGTGATAAAATAAATTGGTAAAGATTAATAGGACACTTTTTGATTTCTTTTTATATGTTTCTATTCCTCTTTGCTATAACTTTTCTCTTATTTAAGTAACTGATTTTTTAAATAAAAAACAAGCATAACTTGGGGAAAGGACACTTATTATTTTGAAATTTAAACTCCAAGGTTAATTGAAATCAATGTTCACAACCGAAAAAACTAGATGGCCGCTGCTCTATTTTAATGTTCTATCAACAAGTGACTTCAATTTAAAATTTGTCCTTTATTTCAGGTTTTGGATGCTACCATCACTAGTATTAAAAAAGATGGTGATGGGTAATTTCACATCAGGAAAAGTTGATCCACGCATAGCAGACTCTATTGATTTTATGGTTGAAAGGGTGAGTAAAATCGGATTTTGAAAACGTGGCAAATATAGCGGCAATAAAAAAAACCTTTTTCCCCCCCCCTTTTTTTTTTTTAACTAACCGTTGCTCATTATATGTTCTTAAAGCCTAGTATGCACTAGGAAATAATTTCCCGAAAACAATGTTTGCTATCAATTTGCCAACAGCTTGCAAACAAATAGTTGTGTTTTCCAAGTTTTATGTATGTATGGCAATCAGTTTATGAACCATTTGTTAAACAAGACATTAACGACACACGAATATCTCCAGGGATATTACACAGGGTGTCTACCATCCGGGAAAATCAGGGAAAACGGGAATTAGCCGGGAATTTGAAGTGATCGGGAAAAAACGGGAATAAGCCGGGAATTAGGTAAATTACAATAAAAATCTGGGAAAATGTGGTTTTACTCAAAATATAAAATATAATAATAATTAAAACCGTAAATAATAATGTTATTCAAACTGTAGGTTTTTTGTAGCTGTGTGATAAATTTTATAATTCCTAATAAACAATGTTAATACAAATTTTTAAAATATGTTTATTTAAATTTTAAAACTTATTATTCATAAAAAAAAAGATTAATAGAAAAATGAGGGGGGAGGTGGGGGAATTAGAAGGATGTGACATAATTTTTAGTCGGGAGTTTTAGAAAAATGATCAGGGAAAATCAGGGAAAAAGTCGGGAATGTCATTGGTCAAGTTGAGTAGACACCATGATTCACTTTATTCTACTAGTACACGATCACAAGACTAGCCATGCCAGTCTTGCCAACTTCTTAGCTTCACAATTCTCTCGACATAAAATGTATTTCAGACAACCCAACATAACACCAAGAACTAAGAAGGAAACATGTCTCATGTCGCCCGTGTTATTTTTCAGCTTGAAAGTCTGACCCAACAAGAGCTGGCTTCAAGGTTAACGTTGAACTGTATGACCTGCTACGTTGAGCCCCAGAAGATAATGAGCCTGCCTATTACAATCATGGACGTGTTTGACGAGTACGCGCTGTCCAACCCCGTCCGAGAAGAGATGTACAAGTGCTACCCGACGGCCAAGCTGGCCCACCTTAAGTCCGGCGGTAACTTTCCTTACCTAAGTCGGAGTGACCAAGTTAATCTTCACTTGCAGGCGAGTTGTATTTATGTGTTGCACATTTAATGTTGTGTATTTTTCATCATCATCAGTGTCTCCAGCCTGTGCCCAGGTCACTTAAGTAAAATTCTTTCCTTCCACCATTCTTTCTCCTTATTTTCAGGTGTGTAAGAGACCTACTATGTAAAAGAGAATTGCCCCTAAAGTGTAAAGAAGTGCTCTATAGAGCATTCTTCATACCCATGGTAACAAATGCAGCGGAAACGTTGACTCCATATAAAAGAGAAACGAGGAAAGTGGAGGCTCTGGGAATGAAGTTTTTGGGGAGCATGCTAGCTGTCACCAGAAGGGACGGGATTAGGAATGAATATGTAAGGTCTAGAGTTGGGATAAGGGGCTACATAGTAGAGGAAGCTAGGATTAGATGGTATGGACACGTAAGGAGGATGGAAGGGGAGAGGATTCGAAGAAGATTAATGGTTAATACGTATGTAGGGAAGAGACCGAGGAAGAGATGGGAGGAACAGATAGCAGCAAGTGTGCAAGTGAGAGGAGCAGGGTAGAAAAAAGTGTAGGAGGAAGAATGGTGGAAGGACAGAGGGAGTCGGAGGCATTTTACTAAACAGACCCGGCCACAGGCTGGAAACAGTTCATTATGATGATTTTAACCATCTTTTATTTGCTGCTCTTTTCAAAAAATTATGTTGTTGACGCCTCATTTGTTTCAGATTCACCTTCGAACATTTGAAGGGACCAATTTAAGTGCTTCAGAGCAAATACAACAAAACATTCCTTAAACTGAAATGAGTTGAAAAGCTACTTGTCAAAAAACAATTTGATACATCACAGGGTAAACCAACCAAAAATCCAATGACTAAAAATGCAATATATTTCTTTTATGTTTCTTCCATCATAAAAATATGGGAGTTTGGGTTTTGGAGATGAAGGTTTTGGGTTTTAAAAATAAGAGGATGTTTGAACGAATATTATTTGATAGTTATGTCAAAAGATGAGTTGTGAAAAAGTGAAGGAAAGCACATGAATAAGTGATTTTTCTAAGATTTGCCAAGAATAATTTTTAAAGTTTTCACTGTCTAAAGTTAGGTTGGAGAAGACTGGATTATTCTAACCATTCATGTTTACAGAATATGTTGTTATAATCTCAGTGATGTGATTTGAATTTTTTTTTTTTTGTCTCATTTAGACTGGATATATTTGTGACCTGGTTGTTGTGACAAATTTGACGCGACTTAGGCGTCAACATCTTAAGCCATGCTATCTATTATTGTGGCAATTTGTTGCGACTATTGCCTAGTGACAGCTACCTGGTCGCTAAAGTGATGGGACTTTGCCTCACTCTTGTAAATAATATTGTTTGATGTTCTTCTGGCCGTGTCAACCAGGTCGCATGTATTGTCTTGCATGTTCTCACATTCCAAAAAGGTTATTCTTTCATTTATCCAGCAGATTGAATACAGTGGTTGGATAGTGTACAATATGACTGTATTATTGTTGTGTTTGTGTTTATCTCAAATCGGAAAATATTGTATCCATTATTTTGTATCTATATGTTTATATAGAACAACTTCATTCCATTCTTTCACTCAATCCTCAAAGAATCCTCAATTTGAAGCGAACTCGAATTGAATATATGATATATTTTCGAATCCTAATCGAAGTTAGAATATTTTTTGTTGTTGTATGCTTGAAAAAAAATATTATATTCGTGCTATTTTTTATAACTTTATCCGTTAAAATCACTTGTCGAATGATATATTGCACAATTACTAGTAATATTATGTCCTAATATGATAAATCAAGTTATCACGAATTACAATTATATCACTTCACTTTTTTCCAAATGAATATTAATTTGTGGATTACATTTAACAGCTCATAATCGCAATAATTGAATAAGAATTGAGTATTTTAGCTGTCAATATTTCTATTGGCAAAGCTTGCTAATTTCCGAAGCAAGTTTTTTTTTTTTTTTCTCTCAAGTTAAGTAGAAGCTGATATTTATTTCAAAGCAAAGTTTTGAAGTATTGTACACCCCTAGGATTTAGGTAGGAAGAACATTCTAAAACGCCGTTTTTCATACCAGGATCTTCATATAGGTCCTTCCTAATAAAATCCTACTGTACGACCAGAAAACAATTTTTTTTTTTTAGCACCACGTCTTAATACCCGTTCGGGTTATACGCTTAGGTACTAATTACACTAATGGATTAGGAATTGGGAAGGTTGAATTTAGAGGAAGTGAACCCGCATTTGCGTGGAGGGAGTCACCCCCAGTTCACCCGACCGAGATTCGAACCTCGATCTCCCCGGCCTCGGTGGTCTGACTCAACACGACTGGCGCGTTAGCCAACTACGCCACCGAGGCGGGTCAGAAAACAATTACTTATAATAAAACCAAACAAGTATTTACTTATGATCATATGAATCACCTTGCTTTTTACCTCATGTGAGATGACAAGGAATTGTTCATTGGATATTTTCTCTATATTATGTTTTTGGAATGGTCTTAATAATCTTGCATTCCTAAATGTTGACTGTGCGCTATAGATACGAACCTTAGCAGAACAAAGATATTTATATTTACTAGGGCCGGTTCGTATAAATTGTTTGATACCTCGGTTTTGACAATTATTTACTTTAAAACAAAACTCTATTTTAGTTTCTTGAAGACATATTTTGATTTCCTTCTTTCATAGGTGAACCTGTTTGAAAAAAAGGTTCTTAGGAAATGCATACAATGAAATAAAAATGTCAAAAAATCAACATAAAAATAGCATCTTTAATTTCTATTGGCCAGGTGTGTAATAAATTTGTAATGGCCCATAATACTCTGAGACAAAAACATTGGAAGCGTAATAGCCTTAGGTTAGTTAGTGTGATTATTAGAGGCGTGTGTGAAACTGCGAAAACTTCAACTTCGCTTCGAGTATTTGTCGGCCTCGACTTTGATTCAAAAGTAGAGTTCCATATTTGACATTTACAAAGCTATGCCAAGAAAAAAATAATAATTTAAAGTTAAAATACACATTTGTGTTGAGTTTCTTTAACTTTAATATATTATTGGAATCACAAATTAATGTTCACATGATGAAAATCTAAAATAATTAAATTACATGTTGTGATAATAACTTATTTTTATCATTTTAGGACAGTAAGTGATAGTAATAGTTATGCATCATTAACATTTTTTTTAAATGTTCAAACTTCAATTTAGCTTTGGGAATATTTTATATTAAAAGGTATTCAATTTTATTTTGCTTCAAATTGTAAACGTTGACTTCACACACTCCATTTTAGTATAATTTTACTTAAAATTGAAGTAATGTTATCGGAACTGGTCAAATTGAAGAACTGGCTCGTTAATTTTTTTTTACCAACTTTCTGTCTAGTTGCCGATTGATAGAGTAGACTACAGGATAAAAATTTTAACCAAACCATTTCGGGTGTGTGAAGTCCTTTTTTTCAATTTGAAGCCAAGTCGAACTGAATGATAAGAGATATTCCTGAAGCCATAATTAAAGTGTGAATAAAAAAAAAAGTTTAGTGTTCAATAAAAAATATCATACCTACTCTGCATAGCTATGTAAATTTAGGTATTAAATTAATACAATTTTAAACATAATTTAATTATTTTAGATTTTTTTTAGGTAAACATTAATTTGTGATGGAAATAATAGCAGCATTTTTTTAAAAATGGGTTTTAACTTAAAATATATTTTATTGTAGAAGCTTCATAGTTGTTTCATCCAAAATTTCACTTTCAAGTTGAAGCAAATGAATATTCAAAGAGAATTTGGAGCTTTCGAAGATTCACACACCCCTATAAGCTATAAAGTTAATTGAATTACTATCTTAATACCAAAGTGAAAAATTAAAACCCTTTTATTACATCCTTTATAAATAAAATTGAAACTAAATACCTATGTATCAAATAAAAAATTGTTTTAGCTATCCATTAAAACATAAATTACTTGTTAATGTAGTTTTACAGATTTGTATTCATACGCTTTCATAAAGTGTTTTAAATGTCCTTTATATTAAGGGTTCTTAAACGACAAAGATCACTGACGGAAATATCTTCCAAAGTATGAAAAATATAGGTTTTTGTAACTATTGCTTAAAGACTGAAATTCATTAGCTGTAACTTAATAAAATATTTCCCTACTAGTTTCCCTAACTGTATTTTATATTTAAACTGTGTGGAAGCATGGTAAAATAATGTTGGTAATGGAAGTGAAAATTAAAAAAATGCGGCCCTCAAATGATAGTTGGGTTAAACCTTGATAGTAACTCTGTAAGAAAAACCTCGTTTCACTTTTTTAGTTAATTGTATTATATTTGAAAGAAATTACAGGAAAGGTGGATATGAACATATAATAGGGGACAAACACAACATTTCTATTAACACAGTTCACACTTAACATTACTGCCATTGGGCAAAGAGGTAATGGCTGCCTCTTGAAGAAAAATCAGTCGTTACAGCCCAATCCCCCGACCCTGGTTTCATTTTATTCGAACTCATCAGGAGGGAGTGTGAAACGCACAATGCATCTTCCTAAAATAAATACTTACAAACTTTTTACAGCTACATATTTAAAAAATGGTAGAAAAGTAACAAACTTGCTGAGTTGCCAGATAACATGTTAAATTCGTTTTCATATATTTCTAAGCCATTAGTCACTTTGTTCATTATTTTGTATTCAAAACATTCCCATCACATTGTTAATTCATTAATTGTAGTTGTACATTATGTTCCAAACAAATCTAGCTCCCCTTATAGTACTATATGTACATATGTGCCGAGAACAAAATATCTGGGGAGTCTTCTTTGCTGCATCTCTAATAGGTGCAGGTGTAAGTCTAACTTTCACACAGAACATTAGTGTTGAAAGAAATTATTAAGTATTTTAGCACAACACACTTTAAGAGTTATTTAAACACTTGCTTTCTTGACTCGGACAGCCACAATTACACTGTTTTTTAAAATTTAGGAAAAGGTAGTTGAAAACTTAACCTCACTTTTGAAAATTCTAAAATAGTTTTAAGCCATCAGTTAGCCATCATATTGAAACCTAAGACTACGGTCAGGAAAACAATATGGTGATAAACAGGCCCTGGATTTTGATGGCATTTTTTTTTTATCACAGACAATGCTCATAAGTAAATAAACTTTGTTCATGATCTCCTGATTGCAGAAATGTGTATTTTATACCATTTTTGATAAATTTTTTGGTTATTTTGAAATTTGAGGTCATATTTTCATGGTTTATACTATTTTTGAGTCATTTTTAGGTATTCGTGTTGAATAAGTTTATTTTAAAATACTATTGATAATTTTTTTAAATGCATACAATTTTTCGGCAGACACCTGTCTGAATGATAAGATAATGTAGGCAATGTAATTTGTATCCTCTTTGCTGGTTTAGTTGAAAAATACACATTCTTGGTGGGACTGAAACTAAGCTTGAGAGGGTTGCGTTGGGAGGGGGTAGCTATTACTTCTGAAGCAGGTATTTGTATATCACTATTATATCCAGCAGAATACAAGAGTTTAGTTGTAAAATACACATTCCTGGTGAGACTGCAACTAGGCTGGAGAGGGTTGCGTTGGGAGGGGGTACCTATTACTTTAGAAGTAGATATTTGTAAATAAATATAATATTTAGCAGACAACAAGAGTTTAGTTGTAAAATAAACATACCTGGTGAGACACCTCAATTAAGCAATGTTCATATTCATAATTAATTATGCATGCAAGTGTTAAAAGTATAGTAGAGTGTTTAGGTTTGAGCTTACGTTAAATCCGAGCTAGTAAACAAAAAGTTAAATGTTTGGAATATAGTTGTTGCATGTTGTGATATGTAAGGAGGATTGGGTTGATAATGTGTTTACAAGAATTGTTAATCTCCCATCTCTTTGGGTGTATATAAATAGAACAGTTAAGTTATAATTTAAGTAAGGTCGATATATTGGCACCGGTGTTAATTGTGTTTATTTTATTTACAGTGTTCTGTTCCTATTGTACAGTCATTATATCATAGTTTTTCATATATTCCTTTTGTCTGTTTGATTTATTAATAATTTATTAATTGTTCTTTAGTTCACAAATACTTTTCTATTGTAATTTTTCTTGTGTTATTCTGTACTGTCTTATATTTCTCTTAACCCATGCTAGTTTCGATATTTAATGCATAAAAGATTTTTTTTTAAATGCCATACTCAAAATTTAAATAAAACAAGTTTTATATTCAGTTAAATTGTGGCATACTGTACCATTATAATACAAACATCAGAACCAAATCCTGTTTGTTAATTTACCACTTAACAAAAATAGATTTTCTACTTTTAAACTCCTAATTAATTTGGGTCCTTATTATAACACAAATCTTAAAATGTGTATAATTTTTCTGATGCAACTTAAGAATCAATGTGTGAAAAATCTGAATTAAAGAGAGATAAATTATAGCATTGGGGGAAAGTCTAGATTTAAAAAATAAATTCATTCAACCCCATCATAATTTGTAAACTGATTTGCAAGCCATTCATTGATCCAATTCCATGAAAGTAAGCATTAAATATACTAAATAAAAACATTATGCATTTTAAACATTCCTAAGAGACTTAAATTAGCGGCATTTTTTTCTCAGAAAACTCTTTTTGAAGTCGAAGACTGAAAAGAAAGAAATACTTAAATATCACCATATTGTTTGAATTATATTAATATACTATGCAGTTTATTTAATCCCATATGTTGTGCACGCACTAATGCACTGAGCTGTGATTAATTCATGGTGTGTCTGGTTTTCAGCTGGGCTATTATGACCATTCTACGCAAAGTTAGTTGCTACCGCTAGTTAGCTTCACTTTCAAGGAAAAGATAGCGTTTGGGTTATTATGACCACCACACTTTGTATCGTCCGATAGTTTTAACTTAGACTTTGCTCCTAGCGTCAACGCACAGAATAAAATCAGTTTGCGTCAACAGTTGGCAACACTTTTGCCAAAGGTTATTACCTTATAAGATGTTAGAGGCTTGAAATTAGGTAATTTATTTCAATAATGGTGGTATTCATTACTGAACATTATTCATGTATTTTTATTTTCCCAAACAGCTGATCACAAGTCACATTATTTGCAAGAAAGATTTAACCTAGCTTAATTTAATAAATCTCTTGCATAATTTTGTTTGCCAACGGTTTGAAATGAAAGAATATTAGGCCCACATTATTCAATACACACAACATATTTTAGTCAAAAAAATCATAATGTTGAAATATACATTCAAATAGTAATGTCACACGGGGAAATGAATTAATGAGTCGTTGGCCAATAAAGAAACAATGTTTTTTGTAATATGTATGCTTTGCGAACCAATGCTTTATTCTTCATATAGTCTATTTGTGTTGACTCTGGAACAAGTGTAATATGTTGTGTGAAGATCTTAGAAAATAAAACTAGTTATTTAAATTTGATTAAAGTGTTCAAGGACTCCCAAAAATAGTGTTTACACTGAATATTTTCTACAACTTAATGTCAAAATAATGGGCATTTATACCCAGTCGGCCTACTAAGTTAACAATAAAGTGAACGAAAGGGTGGTTTGGATTTAAAAAAATAATAAAATGCATATTTTATTTAAAGACAATTCTTAAGACTTTAGTTAAGTGATTAAGAATATAATGATACTATATTTCTTTTTAATGAGTTGTTTGCAATTCATTCACTTCAGGATAACTAGGTCTAACAACTAATTATCGGTTTCAGATAAATTTAGTAATCCTTTTATGATTAAAAAACCTAGGCCTAAGCCAAACTGCATGTAAACATTAAGCTAGGGCCTATTTTGGTTATTTCCAGTTTTGGCTGCAATATTTCCTAGGCCTACAACTTACATTAATGTGAAAAGTAATTACTACTGTATGTACGATTCAGTTTCAATAGGCTTACATTGTTAAAGATTTGTTGAGGCATCTTAAACAGATTAGGCCTACCTTTTTATTATCTTGTCAACTGGTCTGTCCATGTGTTTTACCCCAATAGGGTATACTTAGAGGATAAAGGTTGAGTTATAGAATTCAGATTTGTGTAGCGGGAGAGTGGGAAAACCTTTAGAAAAATAAAACCACTCATCACAACCAGCTAAGATTCAAATCCTAACATCCCCACCATTGGAAAATTAGACCAAAGAGACTAACGTCTTGGTCAATGTTGCCTCATGAGGTGGGTCAACATACTAGGCCTACTAACATCCCAAATATGTTGAAGCCTAACTAACCTCCACCTACTATAAAACCTACAAACAATCTTAATATTGCAATTTTCCAATTATTAGTGAGTGTATGGTGAATAATAATGGATTTTGATAGTGTTATGTTTCAAAGAAAATATTCTTTTAACATTCATTGTAAGCCGACTATCCGCACTCTTGGCCTACTTAATGATGTATGCCTATTTAATGTTAGATTATGTGAAACACACACAAAAACGTTTTGAAATTATTATATTGGTTTAATGAAATGGCAAGTTTAAACCTAAGCCTCGTAACACAAAAAAAAAGGACAAGTAAAATGCCTGTGCAACTTAGCGTCACTCTACTAGTAAAATATTTGTGCTCGCAAGGACTTTGCTTTTGCAAAGTGGTCGGCCATATTAACTTTTGATGCAAAGTCTGGCGTCTCTCTGCTAACCAATTCGTTTTGCGTCGTGGTCATAATAACCCTGCAGGGCTGTAAAATCGGCACACCAAGCCTTTGACTCCAATTGCTCTATTTTCTACTGTCCAACTCCAATTGCTTCATAAATGACTAATGTATATTGATTAATCATAACAAATTTATTGAAGTAAATTGCTCCAATACAGATGACATTGTGGTAAACTTTTTTGAATGATGGCTTTTATTTTTAGCACCGCGTCTTACTACCTGTCCACGTTATACACCTATGTACTAATTACACTAATGGTTTAGGAATTAACAAGGTTTAATTAAAAGGAAATGCACCCACATTTGTGTGGAAGGAGAGACTAAAACCATTTCAGAAAAAAAAACTTCATTGCACCTGACCGGGATTGAACCTCGATCTCCCCGTCCTCGCCATTCTAATCCAACACAAGAATAGCGCGTTAGACCACACAGCCACTAAAGCGGGTGTTTTTATTCTAAAGCCGGAGTTATAGTAGGTACGTTTTTACAGACTCCGACTTCACCCAAAATTTCTTACGACTCCACAGTCCTGCTTGTCGCTCTTAAGAGCCCGTATCATGGTCGATTGATCAGTATGTTAGGTAAACCACTATGTTCCTACCCTACGCTGTACCCGATGCTGCTTTCGACATTTCTTATCACAATAATGAAATTGAGATCAGTAAAATAGTTATTTTCCTTTTAAAATAATAATTTTTCAATTTTGTTGTCTCTAATCTTAAAATGTGTCAAAGATTTCTCTGGTCTCAATTCCACTGTTCTATAATGAAGACTTCAGAAAACCGGATTATAATGTGATGTTTGGTTTGAAAGTTGTGTCACTTACCTAAGTTACGTGCTATTTGTGAGTTGAGATGGGCTCTTAAGAGCTTATATTGTAAACATACTTGGTTAATATTAAGTTGAAAACCACCTTTAATTGATGTTATATCCCTACTATGTATTAAAATGTTAGAAATGTAACTCATTTGTTTGAAAATCCAGGACATCTAATTGTCTGGAAAACCTGAAAGTCTCTGGGAGTTTTTTCCCTTTTCATGAATAATCAAGGAATTGTCGAGTGACTCAGGGAATTTTATTCGATATCAAACATTTTTCAATTAAAACCTAATACTTTTTTTTTTAAACCCTTATTGCAGCTGTGGCT
>CABFWB010001176.1:45522-63835 GCA_902151455.1 Timema bartmani | reverse complement strand
TTTTTTTTTTTTTTTTTTTACAAAATTGAGTAGACACCCTGAAATCAGAGGGCAGTTATAATAGTGATTTGGGAAATAAAGTTTATTATGTGCAAATACTGTGTGATCTCAATTATAGGCTGCATCCCCTGAAATATCATTTTGAAGGGGGAAAAATAATTTTTCACTGAAAACTATATATTACTCATTCTAATAATCACTGCTTTCTTTGTATCATTTTATTCACTTTAATCTTCCTCCCATGCATCTTATTCATTGGTTGACATACATTTGTGTTTTTTTCCCCTAAATAAACTATAATTTTTAGTTTTTGAAACTTAAACAAGATAAAACCAACTTAAAACACTGCAAAATATTGTCATTAAAACATGTTAAATAAACTATTTAAATCAAATTTAGCTGTCATTCTTGCTATGGTACAATTATTACTTTATAAACTCGGGATATGGGAAAAAATACGGCCTATTTATTAGACTTATACGGTATGAATGCAATAAAATATGAATTGTTTCAATAGCTTAAAAATGTAAATAAAATCATTTTGTGGTTCTTTATAATGTTTTATATAAAAATGGTTACTAAGTTATTAAAGGGTTTCCAAAGTAATATTTTTAAGCTCATTTTGATTTTATTCTTACCTCTCCCCTCCTTCCCCAGACAAAAAAAAGTCCTCAAGCCCTTAGCCACCTTAGACAAAAAGGTTTGGTTCGAATCTTTACTGGAGGCACATTCCTTAATTTATTGTATTTTTTCCATTCATTTTTCTCTTTACACAAATACAGAAAAAATTTCTTCTGAAGTTAAGGCTTTCTTCCTCATTGTTATCACTCATATTATTCTAAGTTAAGGTGTTTTTTTTTATGAAAGGACAATAAAAAATGTGTAAATATTACTCAAATAACTTTCAAACATATATTAAGTCGTTCCATTATATGTAGAGTCATTTCTAATGATGTGATGTATAAAAAAATTAGTTTTAATAACAGGTTTAAAATACCTTCATAATGACACTTCTATTTAATGTGCTTATATTATTATTAATCAGATATTTTGTGTTTGTAAGCCTCGCCATGGCTGAGAACTCTTTAAGATGCTGTTTTCCTTTTATCGGTTCACTATTGATGGATTTTGGAAGATATGAAATGAAAGGTAATTAAGTTGAGGTCTGAAAAAAAAAAAAGTCACAAAGTGTTTTATAATCACAAAATTGGCAATTTTTCACCAAATATGAAAAAGTTGTTTCAGAAAATCTTTGTAGTATGTAATATTTAACTAGTAATTTAGTAAAATTTAAATGTATGGATTTATTTGTGACACATAAAAAACTGCAGAGCTAATCTTAACATAGCGGTAGTATGTAGTTAGTGGGACCTTATGTTAAGCAGTATTTTTGGATTTTTTTTTAGAATATTTTAGGAAAAGGAGAGGTTTAATAAATGCTAAAAAAAAAATTCAACACAAAATACATATATAATAAATAGTTTTAAACTTCTATTTTCAATGTTTATTAATTCATTTATGCTTTTTAAAACATTTAAATTATTTCTTTTTAATTGTTTGGCAAATATATTTTCTTTTTCTTTCTTTCAATAATATATATCTTTCAAATATAAAAAGTTCAAAAACACTTCTTAACATAAATAAAGCAATTGTGATCATTTTTGAAATATTGCTACATATATGACTAAAATATTTTACTAACAAGAATATAGTTTCAACTAAGGCTTTGATACATTATAGGTACTTGATTATTAGTGCCTATTTAGAAAAACTTTTCAGATATGCATTGTAATCACTTAAGTGCTAGTTACACTTACCGCGCAAAAATTAACGGAACAGCCTTAGGTAAAGGAACCTTGTTTCCGTCCAGAGTATAATGTTCAGGAACAAATATTTTTCTCATCTAACTTTTTTTTAAATATATATTGTCTCCTAAAGGCTGTGTCACATTATGCTACTTGAATAACAGCTAGCAAGTAGCCTAGTGCAGCATAAAAATAGTGGCTATTAGCGCTCGCAGGTGAGTCAAAATGTAGTAGCTATAGAAGTTGGAAGTGTTGAACTTTTGACACTTATTAGTAGCCAGAAGCCGACCTTGAGGATCATGTGACTCACTCGCTGCTAGCGAGTAGCGCTCTTAATTGCCTGGTGAGACGGTAATATTGCAGTGCAGTAGTAGATGTTATTTATCACTACATGGTTGTATCAGCATGTGGTGTTTTTATTTTGTGTTGAAATCTAATCTACACAACCACGTGCTTTGCTGTGCTTGCCGCTACTAATGAATGTTACTTCAACACAAAGTAACATAGAAGTAACAGCTACCTAGTAGTACCATTAGCACAGCGCGACACAGCCTTTAAAGGTTTATTTACTTTGATGTGCATTGCCAATTATATATAGGTATTTATATAAATGTATAAATACCATGAAACATTTGTAATTTATGTTAGAATTGTTTTTTATTCATGATGTAGTGAATATGTGACCATTTTAAAATGTACGCCAGAGTGAATTGTAACTCTTTTATAAGCTAAAAAAATGTGTGTATTACAAAGTTACTTGACTGTTTAGATTACTATCAATTCATTTTCTCAAACTTTTATTTAAATATGTATATAAATAATACACTTAATATAGTGGCCTCTTAGTCTAATGGTCTTCATTCCTGGATACTAATCTTTATGTCCTGGGTTTGACTCCTGGCAATACCACAAGTTTTTTGGGTTTTTTTGGATGATACTGGCACCACACATTTATCGTCACTATCTCACTAGGGAAATGTAACCGCACCTGCATGAAACTCTAACCTTCCAAGTATAGGCGTGCGCAGCGTGGATGTCGTGGCACCCACACTAGCTACAAAAATAAAAGAGAAAAAGCTTGGACTGACAAAATAATAAAGCAGTACCTAATTTTTTTTGGAAACTGCGTCGTTGGATATTCCAAGTGTGTCGGTTAATTTAGGGTTGAGATCCTTCTGTGACACCTTATGGTCCCATTCATCGAGCAAAGACCGACTGTGGATATAGACTTTGATTACGTTACTGGCGAGTTTGAAAAAACTGTGCCCTTTAGCTGGCGGATGGTATTGTAATTTTTAATATTTCAAAGAATAATCTTGTAATATAAAACATTGATTCTGTAACTGTTTACAAAAAAATGCAAACAGATAATCCGGGGGGAGGAGGAGGCGTTGATGTGTTGATTACGCTCCCCTTCGTTTTCTAGCTGACACCTCGAGCACCCTGCGCATGCTTTTGCTCATTACCAATCAGTTAAATATCTGCCACAGCCAGTAGAAAACCAGGAATGTCTTACGCGGGGGGAGGGTGAATTTGAAGTTCCTGTTCAATTTCTCTATATAAGCATTATGATGGCTAGAAGAAGCAGTTAGATACACCTTATTCGTAAGTCAAATCACGTGATCTGGAAATGTCACTTTTGAGAGATAGTATCAATTGCTATAAAATTACACTAAAATTATGGTTAAATGTCGTGATTATTTGACCGAAAAATTTGTATTTTATAAAAGGTGTTACAAATGTCCAGTCGTAAGAAAATTAAGCTATACGATAGCGTTGCACATTTTGATGGAAATATTTATGGCATTTAAAACATCTCAATAGATAACTATGGCAATCACTATGTTTTTCAAAATATTTCATTATTCATTATAAATCAGAAATGTTTGACACACATATTAACACATTTTTACCCTACCAAATCCTTGAAAAAAAAATTAAAGTACCTACTCCAAAAATAAACAAATTTTTAACCATATTAGCACATCAAAAGTTGGGCAAGGGTGGAACAATCTTGCCCGCAAAGTGTTAATTTAGGAAATCATTACATTAATGTATATATGTATTTATTATTATAAATGGGATCTAGATTGAACTTTAACCAAATATGTATATGAAACCTATATATAGAGTAAATCTTATTTTATTTATCTGTTTAAATGCATATTTAGCACAAGGGGTGTGCATTTAGGCATTTTTCACTGAGTCGAGTTTGAATGGAAAAAAGAATTTTTTTCGAGTTAAAGTAGTATAGAGCATTATTTATACACAAAATAAAGTGGAATTTTTGTAACAGATACTTGCATAAACCATAAATAAATACAAACATAATTTTTTTTTAGGATTACATTTTTTTGTAAAAAATTTATAGTCACACAAATTCAAATTAGTAAATAGAAATACACAGTAATATTGTACAGATTATTTTTAACAAATCAAAAGAAAATATTTAGGAATTCTATTTGCTATGAAATTATAATATCTGAAAATTGAACAAATATATTAATCTAAGAAATTTTGAGAAAAAAAGCCAAAATTTCAAGAACTTGCAATTTTTTAGTTTGTTAAAATCTTCTGAGTCGAGAGTTCGAGCGGCTACTAAGACTCAGCTCAAATTTTAGAGTACTTGAACACCCCTATTAAGAGTGCCGCCTTCTTGATGGAAAATATCCTCACATTGTGGTATGCAGTAATGGCAGCTTTTAAGCTTTAAAACTACTAAAACAATCATCAATCAATCATACTTTAATTGCTGTTTTGTGAACCTGATTTTTAACTTTTACTTTGATTCCAAGAAATGCAACATTTCACTTTAAAAGATGGTTGAGAAAAAAAAGTTAGTTTCACATCTTCATGAAAATTTTAAAATTTAGTTTTTGCCTTCAAAATATCATTGGTACAGTAAGCAATTAAGTTAAGAGTAATAAATTTCAAATTGTATTCCTTTAATTTATCTGTATGGTAAATATTATTACAGTATATGAATGAGTAATCTACATTATTGTATTTTTTTCTTTGTCAAGGTTTGAAATAAAAATGTATTAAAATAAATATATTTTAGTTTATTTGTCATACTTTGCATACCTATCCTTGTTCATTCCTCTGTTGTAGCTTTTTTAATCATAGTTTTTTAATGAAAATAATATAAGTAAAATATACATTTGATGATTTTTCTTAGAAAAAAANAAAAAGCTCAAACACATGACTTTTTCAATGAAAATAGGAAGGATTCTGCGCTTTAGACTGTTACCACCAGATGAAAATGATATGTTTCACCCTCTCTTAAGTACAAACAAGACAACAGCTGGATATAAAATCTGTAACTGTCAGCAGGGAAAAATCAACTTATTTCTTATTGTTTATATTATGCCAGGCTAAGGTTCAGTTTATATTAATTCATGCATAACTATCAACAAATATATATTTGAAACACATTTTCAACTAAAGTCTTGAAACTTAGACTTGGAGAAAATTTCACAATTTAAATAATTTAAAATAAAAGTGTAAAATTAAATTTTTTGTTCTATTATTTATTGAAATCAAGTTCATTGTATTCCTTAAAATTAAAGACGATAACAAATCCATAAATCTCCAGGTATATATTAAATTCCAGCAAAGTTGATTAAGGGAAGTTGTGAAATGTTTATAGAAATTCATAAAATCTTATGTTCCATTGGAGATAATGGGTGTGGATTTCAATGAATTATATTATCAGATCAGACTTTTACTATTCGACAAATATTAGGGGAAAAGTGGGAATATAACATGGCCGTTGATCAGCTATACATGTATTTTTAAAAAGGTCTACAATTTAGTTAAAATAAATAAATTATATGAAATCTTTTTTAAGTTTAGGGTACCCAAAAATCTTGTCCAGCTAATTGATTTCATTTTGACCTCTATGCATGGCAGGTTACAGGCTGGATGTCACTTAGACGATACTTTTGAAATACATAATGGGTTGAAAAGGGAGATTCACGTTCCAAATTAAGCTTTAATCTAGGCTTATAGTATGTTAGTAGGGTAATGAAAGAGATTAGGGAAGGGTTGACATATTCAGGAACAACTTTAACTAGTAATAATTATATTATATTGGAAATTAAGAAAAGAATACAGTAGATAAATGCATATTATTACTCGGTCATAAGTTGTTGACATTTCATCTGCTGTCCAGGAATGTAAATCTGAGAATACACAAAATAGATTTACTGGTGGTCTTCCATGGATGTGAAAAGTGGTTATCTTACCTTACATGATGAAAATAAATTTAATAAATATATTTGGTAAGATATTTGGTCCTAATTAATTAGGGATGAAGCTACTAGTAAGTGGAGGAGGTTAAGTAATGATGATTTACATATCCTGTAGGTACTCATCACAAAACATTGTCAGAAAAGTCAACTCTCATAGATTACAGTGGGCACGACATACAGAGCTCATATGAAAATCTATAACCGTGTTCAGGGTAGGCCTACTGACTGGTAAAATCAAAGAGAAGAGATCATTGGGAAGACTTAGATGCAGATGGGATGATAACCCTTAGAATGGACATGAAAGAGATTGGGAGTGGAGAGTATAATGGTATGGTATTTATAATGTGATATCGTTCCGCGGGATGGGCGCCAACTTATAACGTTATGTATTGTTATTGTTATATAATTGGTATTTATAGCCCCGCGATCGAGGGCTGATTATAGCGGTACGGATTGTAATCGTGATAATGCCCTGTAATTGAACACTATCAATAACAATATAAAATAAACAAGACTTTTGATGTTGCACACGGTTTATTAAAATGATTATATCTCTGGTAAGAAGATATTATGTAAAATGATACAATTTTCATTGAACTATAGATTATTTTTCTGTGTACTCTATGTATTTAAGTTAGTGGCACTATCGTGATATTACACGTTCTCTAGCTTTATGCTACTGGCACTGTTAATATTTTGTGTTATTGCCATATATTCATATGTACAAATAGCATATATATAACCTACCCCTTGCCTCTTGGACCCCGTGTCAACAGTGTCAAGACCAACTAATAGAAAGAGTTCTGGCCACAAGTGTAGTGAAGCCTAGCTTCTTATTGGGTAGAGGGAGCTAGCGTAACTTACATTTTTGGTAAACACTACGGAGTTGATTTTTGAAAGAAAAAAATAAGTTTTAATGGTGCAATCCTTCGGTATTATTTTTGAAAAGTGCGTAATTCTCCATGGATGAAGTCTTAAAAGCATATTTTACATACAGTATATTGAAGAAAAATAACTTCATCCATGACTTTTTATACACATATGAGAGGGGTCCAAATCAGTATCATTACATGAGGTGGACTGGATAGAACTAGCTCAAAATGGGGATAGGGTGTAATGAGGTGGACTAGCTGTAACTAGCTCAAGATAAGGCTAGGTGACTAGCTTTAGGAGGTGCTGCAAAGAACTTTACAGTTACTAAGGATATAAAGTAAGTAGGCTACTCATAATAAAGACATAATCAAATAAAGATTCAAATATTTAATAGCAGGCTCAATTAAATCCATACATAAAGTATGTTTTAATATATAATTTAATGAAGATTGTTTTTCATGTGAAGTTTCAAACAAATCAATTTTAAAGATTTATCTATAAAACCAAAGAGGATAGGTCAACTTCTCTCCATGGAGTGAGCCAGCAAAGTGTACCGACCGAGCAGCCGCCGTCGTTGGAAGTAATAGTACCAACATTTGTGGATAGAGGGTATCATGACTGTAATCAGTACAACATTTCCTCTAGACATCAATCTCAGCTTTCTAAGTTGCTCAAATCGCTCCTCATTTTCATCCTCACGGGGCTGAGTATGACTACATACGTTCTAGACTCACTGCTTAACAGATAAATTTCGTAATAGATGTGAATTGAGCCCGGGACCTCTGGATAGGTATCCGAGCTCTGATCACTAGACCACAGAGGCCAACTTCTAGAAATACAAAACAATCGAGTTGAATCGTACTATTTTAATTATTAGGCCTGGATAATTTTCATTTTGAACATTTGTATTTTTACTATGAAACGTTCATTGCAACCTATGTATTAATACTTTTCATTGTGTACTAATTTTTAATACAAGCCCAGTCTAGATTTTAAATAAAATAATCAGAAGTATACAAATTAAATTGTCCTCATAATTGTGCTACAATGATTCAATGGTCATACCTTATTTCTCATAGGTATACCTTGAAAGTTATGTGTATACTAGTGCTATTATTTTATGAACTTTAAACAAACTTTAAACAAACTACAAACTGATAATGAAAAGTACTGTTATTTTTACAAAATGGCAGCTATGAATTAAACAGCTGTTTGATTTACTGGTCAAAAGTATATTGACAACTCGCCCATTTCTGTTCTGACAGCTCTTCATTATACAGTTTATAGTTCCACAGTACATCATGGCTGACGATCGAGATCCACCCCCTTTATTTAATAATGTGAATCTTGAGAAAAGAGAAGATGATGACGATCTATTTAGTTCTGCAATGGAGGTAATTTATTTTGTTTGAATATTAGGGCTCAAATTGAATTTTAACTTTTTTTTGTAGGGGTTAGCTACTTATACCAGACGTTTTGATCAATTTTATATAATTCTTGTCGGGTAAGACATTTTATCTTTTATTATATATTCATTAGTTTACATTACTAGGATCCAGTCCAAAATTATTAAGTGATTTAATTCTAATATTTTGTGAAAATTGATTTCTTATTTAATGCAAAGCAAATAACTTATTCGTCGTCTTAAAAACATAGACACAGTAGCCTATTTAACGTTTTGATTTATCTTAAACAATACATTTATTAAGTTTTGGACCATTATTTAGGATAAAAAATACTTTTAAGCTGCATTTTACTGTTTTCATGGCATCTAGTCTTTCATCCTTGTGTCAATCTAACCTCAGCTTATTCATTTTATTGTCTACATGGCATCTAGTCTTTCATCCTTGTGTCAATATAACCCCAGCCTATTCATTTTATTGACGTGGCACATTCTAAGTCCTCACCTGAAGGTAGTTTCATACACACAACGAACTATTATCAGATAAAATACTTTGTGTTCTAGGAGAGAATCTAGAAAGAAAAAAAGGGTTAAGCTATCACCCAATGAATAGAGCAATTTATTAATACTAAAAGAATGAGATAACTCGGGTAGCAACATTATTATTATTTATTTTTCACTAAACCTACATTACTCTTGTCTCTCATCAGATGTTTTAAGCCATAGACCTAGACATATACTAATCTACACATGTGCTAGTATTTCCTGTTAGTGGCTGTCATAATCCCATATAGGCCTCTTGTTCTTCTTTTATTTCAGCTTGCCATCATCAAAATACCTTTCCTGACAAAATGTTCAGGCCCCTTTGATCTCGCTCATAGAAATCCTACTGTGCTGATGTAATCAGTCAGCTCAGAAAGTGCACGTTAAATACCTCAAATAAACCTAAATAAAAATAAAATTAGTCCTAGCGGGTTTTTACTGGTTAGTCACATTAGACCCTATAAATCAAAACATATCAAGATAATCTCAAAGATAATTTATTTGTGACAGAATCAGGTGATTATAAATTCTGGCATCTCTTGTTCTGTATTTGATAATGTTGTGTTGGCATGAACTGTAAGGTTAAATGAAGTCAAAATTTTTGTGATAAAAAATGTTTGTTTTAGGATGTTGGTAATCTAGATGATGATGGGAATGATCTGTTCAATGGCGCAGCCGATGCCCCTAAACTTCAGCTGTCTAAGGTAGCTCTTGGAAAAAAAATTATTTCAATTTTCACTTTCTTTTGTCTTAAATCAAGTAATTAACAGCTTCAGCCCAATTTTCATAGAAAGGAACTGTTAGGTATATAATACACATTTCCTTTTTTGATCGATATTATTTTCTTTTTGTATATTTGGTATTATTTAATAGATAATGATAATCTCTATCAAGAGTGACTTCACATATAACAAACATATATCAAACATGAACATAGATCTATTAGGTAACATTTTAACCTTCTGAGAGTTTTTTCATATATAAATGGGACTTTAAATGTTTGATTTAAAGCTAAAATGATTTTTTGTTTGTCATGCAAGAGGTCGATGAACCACTACTTGGCCAAAATTACAATGCGGTTTTTTAAAACTTATCACCAAGTCTTTCCAAAACCAATTGGTTATTATAGCCATGAAGTAGTACTTGTGCTCTGAGTCTAGGCCTACATGATTGGTCGCATGGTTGACAGGTGTCATCCACAATTCTTTTAATTTTTCCTACTTATGAATGAATTTATGTATCTTATTAATGTGTTCTATACATTTATTTGAGCATCATTAAAGGAATAAAAAAATTAAAAAATGTTTTACAAACAAAAGATATATGTAATTGAACCATTCTTAAACAGTCACCGCACATCCATTTTTGGCACCATTTTCGTGTTTTGTCCCGCAGATGTCCACACACGTAATAATGACCTCAGGATCTTTTGCTCCCTGTTTCAAAGTCTGTTTCTCTCTGTTAAATGACCAGGAAGACACGTTGCTGTCATAGTTCCATCAATTGTAGTTGCGCTACTGTCGACCTTTATTGAATCTGTGGTCAGTTATCATTTCCCACGCCAAACATTCTAGGGGTTCATTTATAGGCCTACACAATGCATTGATTTGATTAATTAAAAAAAAGATCAGTATTGACCATTTACATGTGTTTATTGAAACGTCAACATTTCGAATGAGTTGGTCAATTAAGTTCACACCAATTTTTGTTATACTAAAAAAAAATTATCATTTCAATTTTTTTCTTTTTTCATTCATCAGTTTCTTTATACATTCATAAGTTTCTTTATCTCATTCATCAGTTTCTTTATCCATTCATCAGTTTCTTTATCCATTCATCAGTTTCTTTATCCATTCATCAGTTTCTTTATCAATGGCATCATGTTGCAAAAGATGATAAAACTTATTTTTTTTTAAAGACATTATGAGACTAATAAGGCCTATTTTTGAAACCTACGTTGAAATTTGGTGGATGAAGGGAGGCAAAATCCAACCAAAGAATCATAATAAACAAAAATCATAAATTATTCTATATAAAAAATTTATAATTATATTTAGACATCAACAAAAATACATTGAGATAAAATGACTTACTTTAAATTAAAATTAAAACTTGTAAGGTCGCGTGGGGGACGGTTGTCAATCAACATAATTAGTCGCCAAACTTCTCCGACTGAATGAAAGACATTATAGAACATAATGAATTAAATAGCCAAGCTATTATATTTGTTAATTACGATTGTAACCACATCCTAATATCATATTATATTTAAATTGTGACCGCATTATCTGATATATCTAAATTGATCGCTCATATGTAGCTGACAATTTTCGCAAGTCAATAATAGACTCTGCCTTAAAATATGAGTGAAAAATGACCGTGGGCACGGGTTAACAGCTGGATAATACATTGGTTAGAGCATTGGCGTACTAAGCCACAGGTCCCGGGTTCGATACCAGTGTCTGGGAGTCATTTTCCATATTAAAGAATATTATAGAAAATGCTTAGCAAAACTCCTGGAAAGGTATTGAAGGGTGGAGGACTGTTAATTGCAGTAGTGGGGAGTTCTGAGTAAATAAAATCCGCCAGGTCACGCCTGTCATCCCTTCATTTACGCAGAGTTAACCATGACACCAAACCCCCAACCCCAATATTTGCTTTTATTGTGGGACTACTTGGTCTTACTATCATCTACCTTAAGCTTTTATCTATTCTAAGGTCTCTTTATGTGTGGAATTGTTGGTTGGTGGTGGGGGGAGGGTGTTTTATGTTATAAAAAACTCGCATCTAATTTACTTGGTAAAACTCCAAACCTTAACCTCTTCCTCACCACCAATCTATTCTAATAGAGTTGGATGCCTTAGGTTCGAAAAATGCAGGAAAAACTTTTATCTAACTAGTATCCTCATTTTCAATCCTAATGCCTTAATATTTTGTTAGACTGGACTGCCTAAGATGGGGAGATAAGGGTTTGATCTCTGGTCGGGTGTATTGAGGGCTATTTTTCCTGAATTATTTTCCACTCTTTCTAGATCTCTCTAGATACAAATATAGGTTTATTAATCTATAATATTCCACCGTCCTTATCCATTTAGTATTAGTGTAAATAATAAATGTTTGTACCACAAATGGGTATTTACTAAGACATGTTTAAATAAAGTATATAGAGATCTAACCACCTTTGTTCATTTTGATTTAGACACCATATTTTACTACTATTTAAGGTACTATTTACGTTAATGATGTTTAGGGATTAAAAAGCTTGTATTTAGAAGAATTTTATCCGCGTTTGCGTGGAGGGGAGGGGAATTTTTTCTTTTAAAAACCACCCCCACTACATTCGACTGAGATTTTAACGTCTATCTCTCCATCATCGGCAGTATAGTCTACTGCGGGAGTAGCGTGTTAGACCACGCGACCACCAAAGCGGGTCTTTGTATATTGATTTTAGCCAAGCCTATTATTACTACATTTGATATTTTGGGACTAACTATTAATTAATAATAAACTGAAATAGGTTTATTTTAAGAACTACATCTAATCTTAGATACTGTTTTAATTTGTATGATTATTCACTAGAACATTGTTTTTCTTATTGTTCTACAAGACTGGCTTTGGTAACTATATTTTTATCATCGCACTTCAGACGGTGACAACTCACCTTTTAAAGACTTAATTCTGAATCAAGGTGAGGTAAAAATTAAGTATTTACATTTTATAAATTGAATTAGAATGGACGACCTCAATCTGGTTTATCAAAAAACTGGCACTGTAAAAACAAGCTTTAATCTCATGTATTAGGTTTTATATTGCTAGGGCTATGTTGAAAATACTAATTTACTTTTGCCGTGCACGTATGCTGGTTAGTAGAAAACTGACAAAAATTTAAAATTTTAATTATTTAAGACTATTATTACTACTTTTCTAAATACTTTTTGCATTATTCAGACTATCCTGTGAGTCATTGGCACTAATTGGTTGTTTCTAGTGTTATTTTAACACGTTGAAAGCCGCTTAAGTGGCTGTGTGGTCTAAGGTGTCATTCTTGTGTTGTATAGGGTTGCTGAAGATGGGGAATCATATGAGTTTGAATCCCGGTCGAGTCTACTGAGCGTTTTCCTTCTACACAAATACCGGTAGATTAAATTCTTCCTTCCTCATCCCTACCCCATTAGAGTAACATATCAAATATATGTGTATGACCTGAACAGGTAATAAGACGCAAATTGACCAAAAAAAACATGTTTAATCTCAGCTGGATTGATCATATTTGCTTCTCGGACCAAATGTACTTTTTGCCCCCAATCAATTCGTAGCAATTAACTCACTTTCATTCAAAAATAATTAATGTGATATGGTCATAAATATTTTTTTAGTACAGTCCAAAGGCACGCCGACATCCGGCTGGACATTCTCATGTTCACAACCCGTTGGGGTACAAAATAAAACATTGGAGCAAGGGTGCAATTAGGGTCTAGCGTCTCTGAGCCCAACGCGGATTCGCTCAATAGCCACAACCACATGAACGCCATCTTCCAGGCTATAGGAAAGTTCAGAAACAAATTAGATTTCACCCGCTTCGGTGGCTGCATTGTCTTAAGTATCACTCATACGATAAACTAGATTGCTCATGACAGGGAGATCGAGGCTCGATTCTGGCCGTGTGAACTGAATGTGGTTTTCCACTCTCCCTCTGCGCAAATGCAGGTAAACTTGACCTCTAAATTCAACCTTCCTAATCCCTAACACATTAGAGTAATTAGCACATAAGCACATAACCCAAAGGGGTGGTAAGACACGATGCTAAAAAAAAATTACATAGCACCCTTGTTGTTCCTTGTGGAAAGTTCAGAATTGAATCATGTCGCACATTCCTAGGGCCTGCGTTGGTTTGTGTGGAAAGTTCACTTGCGAACCTATAGACCGCATTGAGACTTAACTAATTAAAGGGTGTTCCAAGATTCACATATTGTTTTACAGGAAAGTCCAGACTTGGAGAATGTACCAATTGACAAGCCGTCCTCTATTCAACGTGACGATTTGGAAGAGGTAAGTCTACACAGCCTGCTGGATGATGTTATAATTAACAGAGTTGAGACACGCCAAAAAGCCAATAGAATTTCACTAAAAAAAACAATATATATATATATATATATATATACATAATGGTGACAGATCCGGGACATGAAAATTAGTCAAGTTAGGAGTATCCAAAAAAAATTGGTAAGCTATTTAGAAGATATATAAAAAGTACGGTTTGGTTTTCACTTACCAGATACTTTCGAAAGACATCATGGGTTTGGATCAAGAAATGTACTTTTCCCATTACTGTTTAATCCAGCCATATTATTCTAGTAGGGTAATTCAAGAGAGTAGGGATGGGTTTGCATTAAATGGTACATTGAAGAAATTAGGATACACAAATGATTTAGATTTGTTAGAATATAGTAACAAAACTGTGTAAAAAAAAATGCAGAAATTTTACTAGAGGCTAGTAAGGAATAATATTTAGAAGAGAACGCTGAACAGACTAAGTATATGATCTCATGAAGAGCACAGATTAAAAGATGTTAATTTGGAGACTACCTACTGTGCTCAACATATAATTTGACATAGTTAACACCAAAGGAATCACAAATACACTTTTTTTTTTTAGGTTCAGTGGGTCGTGAAACTTCAATAGCCATCAAAATCTTGGTTAAATTTTTTTTTTATTATTTTTTGTTCACAATACTTTTTCTACCCGATGGATAACAAGAAAGTTAAAAAGGTAGACTTATATTGATATTCAAACATTGGACTTTGCACGTCCATTTGATTCATATAAAAAAAGTGGATTTTGCACATCCATTTGATTCATATCGATAAAGTGGATTTTGCACATCCATTTGATTCATATCGATAAAGTGGATTTTGCACATCCATTTGATTCATACCGATAAAGTGGATTTTGCACATCCATTTGATTCATATAGATAAAGTGGATTTTGCACATCCATTTGATTCATACCGATAAAGTGGATTTTGCACATCCATTTGATTCATACCGATAAAGTGGATTTTGCACATCCATTTGATTCATACCGATAAAGTGGATTTTGCACATCCATTTGATTCATACCGATAAAGTGGATTTTGCACATCCATTTGATTCATACCGATAAAGTGGATTTTGCACATCCATTTGATTCATACCGATAAAGTGGATTTTGCACATCCATTTGATTCATACCGATAAAGTGGATTTTGCACATCCATTTGATTCATACCGATAAAGTGGATTTTGCACATCCATTTGATTCATACCGATAAAGTGGATTTTGCACATCCATTTGATTCATACCGATAAAGTGGATTTTGCACATCCATTTGATTCATACCGATAAAGTGGATTTTGCACATCCATTTGATTCATACCGATAAAGTGGATTTTGCACATCCATTTGATTCATACCGATAAAGTGGATTTTGCACATCCATTTGATTCATACCGATAAAGTGGATTTTGCACATCCATTTGATTCATACCGATAAAGTGGATTTTGCACATCCATTTGATTCATACCGATAAAGTGGATTTTGCACATCCATTTGATTCATATTGATAAAGTGGATTTTGCACATACATTTGATTCATATTGAAAAATTGGACTTTGCTCACGCTTTATATTTTTATTTCAAAAGTGAACTTTTCATGGCCATTCGATCCAGCATTAAATTTAAGCTAAAAATAAAAATGTAACATATCTAACCCTACTAATAAGTTAACTTGTTGAATACCAACCAATTGAGTTGTATTATTCCACGCAGATTGAAAAGGAAAGTGGCGATCAGTTCGTCTCGGTGACCGTGACTGAGCCTCAAAAGGTGGGTGAGGGAATGGGGGCGTACGTGGCATACAAGGTGTTCACCAGGACGAACATGCCGTTGTTCCGTAAGCGCAACTTCTCGGTACTGCGACGCTTCAGTGACTTCCTGGGTCTCCATGACAAACTGGTCGACAAGTACCTGCGCACTGGCCGAATCATCCCTCCTGCGCCTGAGAAGAGTGTGATTGGCAAGTGTCACCATTAAAAGGGAGAGTGGTCGTACGGGGGTGGGGAGGATTAAACATGTAGATTAGGATTTGATTGAATCCAAAATTCTTCAATTCTAAAAATTGAATTTACCGGCAAACCTCAAGTCTTGAATTTGAGTATAAATCTTAAGGACTACACTAAACATAATAGGTTTACTATATATTTATTCTTAAATTGATATAGCAATTCTATACTGTAACAAAATGTTTTGGATTTTTGTTTTAATACATTCATTTAAGTGGTCTAGGGGTAAGGTGTCGGACTTCTGTGCTGGGGGACCGGGGTTTAATCCTCGGTCCTGGCATAGATTTATCTGATTGACAAACCCTTCCTTCACCTCTGACAAGACGTGTATTAATCACAACTTGTGAATGTGAGGAATGCCAGGCCTCCACCGTGGTTCGGATCCCACGTTAAACTGTAGGTCCTCCATTTCATCTCACAATCACCCTACCATTACATATTAGCGTAAGTGTGTACAACCTGAACGGGTAGTAAGTAATAATATTAATAATATTATTATTAATTATTTAATATCACAATATATTTAAAATACTTTTCAAGTGTTTTCATTTAAAACACGCACTTGTTAAATATCCACTATAAAATTAATAATGTACCAATTCATGAATTTTATTCAAGGTATGACGAAGATAAAGATGTCTAACCAGTCTGAACAAGGTTCGTCGGCAGAGTTTGTCGAGAAGCGCCGGGCCTCCTTGGAGAGGTATTTGAACAGAACTGCTGCACACCCAATCCTCAGCGTCGACCCGGACTTCAGGGAGTTTCTGGAAGCAGGTACACTTTACACCCACAGATCACTTAGTCATATTGCTAAAAACTGTTTAAAAAGTTTGTTGAGTCATCCATAAGAGGAACTCTTAAGAAAATGCAACATTATTAGCCGTAGAAGGTTTCCCACACGTCTGGCGAACCGGAAAGTCAAGGGATTTTTTTTATGTATCTGGAAATGACTGAGTAAACAATACACACAAAAAACTGCAATAGTTGGCTATGTTTCCAGCCTATGACCGTGTCAGTTTAGTAAAATGCTTTTATCTTCCTAATTCCTTGCATCATTCTTCGCCGTTTATTTGCTTCCATTCTTGTCCTCTCATTTTTAACACTTGCTGTTAAATATGCTCCTTCTTGATCTTCCTTGCAGTCTGTCCCTTGCAAAGGGCGAAGAATGGTGAAAGGAATTAGGAAGATGAAGGCATTTTACTAAACTGACCCAGCCACAGGCTGAAAAATATAGATTATCTGTATACTTTCCAAAATATACAACTTTTTTTTTGGTGATTATTGTTAACTGTCATTTCCAGACATAAAAAAAAAGTCCTCGACTTTATGGTTCGCCAGATGGGTGGGAAACCTTCTAAGGCTAATGTTGAGTTTTCTTAAGAGTTCCTCCTTCTGTGGGTGGCTAAACAAACATTTTAACTCCATGAATTTCCCCTTCAATGTTAGACATGTAGGCCTATAAAATACCAATAGTATTAAAAAATATAGGCTACTTATTTAACATTAATGAAATGCCTAAAACTGAGGCAAACCAAGAAAACATGACGTTAGATTCCAAAATGTAAAAAAATTATTAAAATTACCAATCAACTATACCAACAAGGGACTAGTGAACAGTTTATGAACTTAGGAGCATTATGTGTGGCGAACAAAAAAATAAAGGTGACGCGTTGTTAAAATCCAGAACCTGCTAATCATGCTAATATTGTAGGAATGAAGGAGGTAGAATTTAGAGGAAATGTACCCGCAGAGTGGGATACCATCAATTAAAAACTATTCTCAGTAAACCCACCCAGGATTCCTGATCTCCTTGATCATTGTCAATCCACTCTATGGCGAGTGTGATGCTTTTGACAATGTGACAGCCAAAGCAGGTGTTATTTGTGGGCGACCCTGTCTCAAAAAAATACTACTTCCAAACAAATGTAAACCCCTTTAAATCTAATGTGTCTTTTTTGTGTTTTTTTTTCCTCCAGACACAGAGTTACCCAAGTCCACCAACACATCTGCGCTTAGTGGCGCTGGAGTGATGCGTTTGTTCAACAAGGTGGGAGAGACTGTTAACAAGATAACCTACAAGATGGATGAGAGTGATCCAGTGAGTACAAGTGACATATGTAAAGTGACATATGTAAAGTAACATATGTAAAGTAACATAATCAAAGTAACATGATCAAAGTAACATAATCAAAGTAACATGATCAAAGTAACATGATCAAAGTAACATAATCAAAGTAACATAATCAAAGTAACATGATCAAATTAACATGATCAAAGTAACATGATCAAAGTAACATGATCAAAGTAACATGATCAAAGTAACATGATCAAAGT